>CM021105.1:129994974-130256900 GCA_007115665.2 Sequoiadendron giganteum
TAGTATGATGGATGACACTCTGTGTGAAAGTGTTGATTGTCTGCAATATCTCTACATCAACACTTTCCTTCATGACAGAAGGCATAACAACGTGCTCATGAGGTAGCCTAGCAAGAGCTTGTCTACCTTGCCACATAGGATCCAATTGTGCACCAAGTGTATCCTAAGCTAACCCCCCACCTCTCCTGTGGAAATCTCTCATATCAAAATAATTTGGGATTTTGTTCAATATGAACTCACTATATAGTTTCCTAAGGAAATATTGGGGGACCTCACAATTTTTGCACGGTGGGTAATCAAAGACCATGCACCACCTATCATAAAATTGGTCCCTAATCTATTGGTAGTGGCACCAAAGGATAGAAGACCTCTTCACATTGAGGGTAAGATTTTGATTTGTGCATGGATTGGTGAATAATGAGCACAAATCACCTATTGTAATTTTTAAATCCCTTACATCCTTGTATGATAGTTTATTTGCACAATAATATCTAGCCACCTGCCTCCTATCTTTCCATCCAATTATTTGTTTGCTAATTGAATCTACATTTTTTTACATATATTTTAATGAATTTTCTAGGGTCATTCTTTCTGTAGTTGAACCATTTGGATCACTCAACCTACTAATCAAATCCTCAATTCTCTTTTTGTTGTTCTCAATTTCACTCATTAAATTTTATTGAGTGTCAAGAGGGGGTTGAGTCATTGGTGGAGGAGTTTTATGTTGTGGTTGATTTTGATCTTGAGGATTTGGTTGGTCTTCCTATTGAGAATTTTGAGGGTTTGTAGGTTGATTTGTATCTCCTAAAAATTCAAACAAATAGATATCAAATTCAAACTAAAACTAACAAATTCAACCTAAAACTAACTAATTCAAAACAAAAATGATAGAATCCTTACCTCTCACAACTCCTCCTTGTCATGGTGCCATTTTTGTGAAGAAATAGGGATTGTTGGTGAAGAAATTTGTTGAAATTCTCCTCCTAGAATACAAGCACGAAATTGTGGTGGTTTTGGCCATGACTGCAAAAAAAACCAGTTGAAATCCTAATGAGAGATTTGCATTTCTTTTTTTTCTTTTAACAATCAATATCATGAGTGCATTATAACATGCTCACATTATTGGTTTGTATTTGACGATCCTGAGGCTCGGCATAATGAGCCATAACGCGAGCATGTTATAACACACGTTATGGCTTCTCAAATATTTTTTTAGGGGGTTTCCACATAATTGCTACCCATTTCCATGCACTCACCCACCACTTTGGGTGACCTAGTCCCATTAAACCTTATTTTCAAAGATTTTGGTAGATCTAGATACCCGTTTGGCAGAAACCTACTCCAACAAAGTTTCTCGACAAAAGAACTATATCGCCCAAATTGGCACAAGTGTCCCTTTGGGATTCTGCACCAAATTTAGGAGCATTCCAAACCACCAATATATGATCCTTAAAATATGAGGTGCACTTATTCTATCTCTTTCATTTATGTAAAGTTTAGTGTAAATTATTAGGTCATTTTGTATATTCTTGTATATCATTATGTGTTTTCAAACATAGTTGCATTATTAGGTTTTACATTAATTTTTTTTTACTTTTTTTACATTCCTATCATGTAGGTCACTCCACACACATCACATTAATCCCCTAACTCCCCCTTTGAATGAACTCACCAAAAATACCCATACCATTAGTGTGAAAGAGAGTCATTCCTCTAAAGCTAGCTTCTAGGTGAGAAACCCTAGAAGCTCATTGGGGAATCCTCTTTCCCTATTGTGCATTCTTTTTTCATGGTTCACATAGTAGGAAGAATAAATGACAAGACTAATAATGAGATATTAGTTGATCTCATTTGTGTATAGAACATGATTAATAAATAATTTTTATTTGTGCATGAGCTCTATCAAGATACATATGAAAAACCGAAAGCATGCATCAAAACACATAATGGTTTTTCTTGTCCTCTAATGGTCTCAATAAATCTTCATCTAAAATTTGGACCAAAAACATTAAATTTCTCATTCACCATCATCCTATTGTCAGACCAATTTCATTTGAAGTTAGGCTATCCATGGCTTCGCTCCATGAATTTTGTCCTATCAGTTTTGCATAAATGTCTAAAGTTTCTCTTTGGAAATGAAATATTTAATATTCATCATAGCGGCTTTAATCTCGTGTGTGCCCATGGGAAAATTTCATATGATTTCTTCTGGATTGAGCCTATTGAACCTATTAGACCTCTTAGGGACTAATTATTCAAATCATATCAAAAATTTAAGGTGAGGCGCATAGTAGAATTCTCCCTTAGAAACATGCCTTGAAGAAACTATGATTGAACCACCCATCCTTGAACAAACTATGATTGAACCAAAATCCCTTCCAAATATCGAAGAGCAACCTATGAAAAATCATCATACCATTTCCATTGTGCCACTTGTTGGTGTTTAAAAATACAACCCAACTAGGATTTGCAATTCTCTAAGAGGTAGCCAACCTCTACAGTAAAGAACCACAAAGGCTAATGACTAACTGACATGAAATGGAATGGATACACATATCTCCCACACTTCAGGCTCTTTAAGACCTAGGGGGGTGACCCTTTAGAAATATCTAAAAATATGAACACACAAGTAATAGGATACTACTTAACAGATGATGCTCTCAAAGAAATATGCTAAGAAACCTAAAATATCACTTAACAATGGCAATATATTGAATGAATTTCATCAAACAACATGGATAACAGGACAAACACAACTCAGTAAAATAGATTTGAAATGGTTTTTGATTTAAAGAGTTCAAACCAAACTAAAAACAATAGAAACATGATAATGGACCAGTGCCATAAACATGGGCTATGGAGTCATATAACTAGCATTCATCTTTTAGTGTTGAACATGCTTTGAAGATCTTGCAAATGTTATCACATTATGACAACCAGACCATTGTAGTCTTCTCTGATAATTCTGCTTATAAATCCACCTGAAACATAACACTCCTGTCACATTTTTCAAAGCAATTATACTATCCCTAAACAATAGGAAATAATAAAATCAACTTGTGCTTTATTAAGGAAATTAAACCATTCATAAAATAAAAGGAAACAACAAATGTAGCTCAAATGCAGAAAATATGCATGAACAATCTCAAATAATTTTATTAATGAATCCAAAATAGCATTACAATTTAGCCATGGAGACAATTATCAGCTAAAATAAACATAACAAAATAATTTGAAACATACACTTTTAGATTAAAATGACTAACAGTCATATTTCCCCCTAGCTTTACAATCTACCCATAGCTTCTGCCTGACTTGTAGAGCTTTTAGAAATTGGAACCCCTTACAATTGAGAAGAGAAAAGAAGATATAGAAAATACAAGCAAACAAGAGCATCCCTAAACTTGATCTAGAAATGCCATCTAGAAGCTTCATTCACCATTGATCAAACTGAAAAGAATATCTCCCCTTCCTTCCTTTAGAGTAGCAAACTTATTCCCTCAAAAACTTCCCCTGATCATCATTGCTGAATAACTGAAAGCATGCCCATGTGGAGAATCATCAAATTCACCTAGCTGGAAAATATCCTCTTTCCCATGAAAATTTTGTTTCTGACTTTTATTTCACAATGCTGCACTTTATTTGCAATTTCCAACGAATATAAAGTATTTAACTTTATAATGGAGGCTTCATTTTAAATTCCACTATTCTTTTGCATTATTTACCTCTCATAAATAGAATGATCTTTTTAATAAAATCACTTTATCTCACAAGGAAAAATATTACCTATTCCCTTCATTTTTCATTTTAAAATTTTCCCAGCGAACATTTAAAATATTCCATAGTAAGAAAATTTCTCCTAGGTATATTTTCTCTTTACTCGAGACATGTAAAATCCCACAATTTAATAAGGAAATATTCAAATATTTTCACCTTATATGATGCATCATTAAAATATTAAATGGACATCTTTTATATTTGCTTGTGCCTTATTTCACCCGAGCCCACCCTGTTTTCAATGAAAAACCATGTAACCTTTTGAAAAAATTTAAATGGGCTCCTCCAGTGCATTCTAGCACACCTCATAATAATTTTTATGACATCAAAAAAATGCCACAAGGTCAGCGAGGTTGGCCCTAATTATTTGTTTTTTTGAGCTCCTGAGCTCTGCATTTATTATTGCTCCTCCATCGAGCCTCCTCCCATGGAGTGCTTTGATGGATGTCCATCCTCTGTTTCTGTAAAACTACGCATACCCCAAGCTTGTGGCCGATGCATTCTCCCTCTCTTCTACAATGTGTAGGCCCTCACCTCCAATGCATGGGCTTCCTCTAGCTAGCTACATAGGCTTCTCCATACCTTCCCTCTAGCTGCTCTGATGGATGTTCATTGCCCTCTCAAACTGCACCTACCTTCATACCCTGATGGATGCCTAATTCCTACTCTAGATTGTGCCCCTTGAAACAACAAATGGGTATCTTTATGCTTTGATGGATGTGTATACCTTGTTTCATACGCTCCAATGTTGCTATGCTACTCCATATCATGGGAAAAAAGGATGATGGTAAAGATTGTGGGGTTCAGCCTGACGCCCCTCTAATTCCATTTAATTTACATAGAAGTTTCTAAAGCCATTTCACATATTCACTATGTGCATACCCAACAATCTCGGTGTTCCATAGAGCTTCATATTTATTTTGTAAATGCTCTGTCAGATAGGTCGCACACGAGAGACCCCTCCATCATGGTTGCACAGAAAATCCCTCAGACATGCTACAACACCAATTACATTTTCTTGAGAGTTACTAAATCATTTTCAACAAAAAATTTGTGCATACTCTGCAATCATGGCATTGGCTAAGACCACACACCCACACCCGAGCTTTCTCTCCAATGCGCAGGCTTCCTCCTCCATAGTGTTTGAAAATTTATATTTTCCTATCCTACTATCATGGGATTCCCCTCAAACAACTATAATTCACCTTCACTGCTACATTGAATCAACCCCTTATGGTAGGATTAATGGAGTTTTAGAGTAATCAATTCAAAGTTACCAAACACAAATAAAGTAATCGATGTGTTTGTAAAACATAAAGGCTTTAGGCTTCTCTAAGTATAATTATTAGAGAAATATCCTGAGTTCTTACAGTTGTTCAATAATGACATTGAACCTTCAACAATTGAAACTTTCTACCCGTGCTTCCTTAGAAAGTCTTTCTTTAGAAAGGAGAAATCCATATGCCTAGGAAACTTGAGCAATATTAGTATGTATGAAGGATTTGCTTTCTCAATATCATGTAGCTATTCAAACAACAAAGCAAGATTTTATACTATTATGATATTATCCCAACATCACAAGAGCAATAAGGACATTCACCATTGCATTGATCTTGGGACAACATAGTGTGGAAGACCAAAAGATTCTTGATATGCCTTGAATTATAAAAGCCTTCACCATATGTTGATCACAAATTGTTGTATGGAAAGATGACCCGCAAGATTGCCTCAAATATTTGCAATGAATTTTACTGGAGGGTTCAAAATGATGGTTGGACCTTTTAATATATATATATGTACAATTTTATGCAAGGCTATAGCCAAGCAAGAATCCCATTTATCCATTTTATCATTGAGTATAAGCATTTTCTGCCATGTCCACCTGAACAACCACACTTGGCTTCAAACTCTCGTTCAATGTGAAACCTCTTAACCATGTGAAATGCACTAGGCTCCAATGTATGTTATGTTTCTACCTCTCATTCAGTGTAATATTTCATGTTTGTGTGAAGCACGTCGGGTCCACATGTGGGCCCGATGAAAAAAAAAACATTTTCAAACAATTTTTGATCTCAAATTGTTCTGAGACAACTTTAGAGTGTTTTGGAAGTGAAATGATAAACTGGGTTGCCATTAAAATCCATTTTCTCGCACTTTTGGAAAATGAGAAAAACTGACCCAGTGGGCTCTAGAATCAATCTAGGAAGCCAATCAAACAACCTCTTGAAGCAATGAGAATTTGCAGATGCGCAAATATTTGATATGAGAATATAGTGCAAAAGGCAGCTTAGAAAAATAGATCACGAGGTGAAAAATATTAATTGGAAAAGTCGCTCAGTCAAACTTTTCTGAAACAACAGTTGTTCTAGACCAACTAAAACTCATTCAACTATCAATTTGTAAAAGTAGCGAATCAACTCATGGCGAGCTGCCATCAGACGTAGTGGAACATTAAGATACCCTGAGCATGTGTACAAAATGCATTTCTTTGAAACGTCATTGATCAAAAGTTATTAATGATAAAAGTTGACCACTCAAAAAGGTTGTCAGGAATGCAGATGTGAAACTGAAGAAGTTGCATTTGGTTTCGATCTTCTAAAAATAGAAACTCAGATCATGAGGCTCTGAAAACTAACACCTGAGATGACTTAGGTATGGAGAATATAGAAAAACATTCATTTTGACATGATAGTCAACTGGTTGTGAAATCCAAGCTCAAACAGGAGGCAACTTTGCATAATTGAACGTCTGCAAACAATAGAACATTGTGAAAACCCTCTAGCTTCACTTTTTGAAACTCTGTCAAAAACTCATTGTGGGATGTTGAAAACTGACACACATGTTCACATATGTCTACAAATGGGTTTTGCATGACAATCAATAGGCTCTAAAATACAAGCCTCCAAAGTGTGTTAGTGAGGACTGATTCTTCAGGTGCACTTCTGAAAGTGCAAAAGCAATTTGTTTGAAATAGGCATCTCAAATTTTCAAAATTTGAGAGTGCCATCAATGGCTTTGACTGGGGATGTATGCGTCGTGTGGGCATAGCAAGATTCCAGATCTCCTAAGACTAGACCAAAAGTTGAGTCCATCAAATGTCCTCAAACTATTCCATCATTTAACCTTGTTTTTCAACTTCATCTGATGACCTCGGGCCACCAAATGAAAAAATGGGAATCGGAATTTACCTCTGTCAAATACAATTTTATAGAAAGAGCTGACCCCCCTCAATCTATGCTTGCCTTTGTCATACCACAATAACATAGGTGAACTTCTTACAAGCAAAAAAATGTGGTGAGCACTAAAATTTACCTGATTACAAACACTACCACTACAATCTCTGTCATTTTTCATTGCATAATTAGTCATAAATTGCAAGATTTCATCATCACATGATACATATGTTTTATATTCATCACATGAAAAATGCTCAGATTGAAAATAACATTTCTTGCTATTCATCTCATTGTCATGTTCTATAAAAATACCTTCTAGCTGAACTGGAAACTAAAAATATTCAAACTCCTCCAAGTAGTTGACATCAGGATGTTCAATCTTACCTACAACACCTGTTTTAAATGTAAAATAGTCATAAGAATTACCCTCAAGGAATTCATCAAATTTTTCATTTGCTTGCTCAAGACTACATTCCAACCATGTGTGAAATGCATCATTAGAACTATCATCAAAGAGTGGATTATTTCTCTACCAATAGGTTTCATCATTTTGTATCTCTAGTGAAAATGGAGGCTCGTCAAACAATGGATTTTCCATTATATTTATTTTTGACATAAGAACCCCAGCCTCCTTAACATGAATGTCTAAATTCTTCAAGTTTTCATTGCACTCAAAAACATTGCAATCACTAGAAGAGAAGGTAGACACATCTTCAAATTCATTCCCATCCTCAGATTGTTCAGTGCACACATCTGACATTTTTCCCATATCCACATAATCTAGGAGTGAAACCATGTCATCCACATCTTGCATGCTAATGTTATCTTCATCTGATATAAAAGATTTCAAGTCTACTTCATTCAAGCTAGTATGGACAACATAACAAAAATCAGCATGATCACCCTTATGTTCATGAACATGCCCCATGATATTAAGCTGGGTATTGACAAAGCTTTCAACCTTGGCAATATTGTAATTAGGAATACATGGTTCTAGCACATTGAATGATGAATACATTATCTCATCATCACTCTTTTCTTCAAACAAATTAGAAAATTCATCGGAACCATAGGACTACAGATGGACCCTCTCTGTGATCTCATCGTTAGAACAAATAGTAGTTTCATTACATGGTGTGATATGCCAAGCATCTGAAACTATTTCCATCTCTTTATCAGCTGTGTTATGTAGGATATTTAAAATGTCATGACTGCAATCCATAGGTAAATACATCCCATTATTTGGATGCTCACTAAATTATTTCCCATCATCATGAGGAATAGTCACAACTTGGAACAAATCTTCTTCACTCACATCATCATTTGAGTCATATGGCTGCTCAACACATTGATCAAAAGGTTTTGAAATGTCAACGTAATCTGAAAATCCATCAATGGGTGATAAGGCTGACCTTAGATCCACATGATTGTCATGATCCACAATTTGATCATTCAAAATTGAGTTCATTCCTTCATCAATGTGCACTTTATCATCCTTCTTGTGTAGAGCTAATACTTCCACCTCTGCTTCACATAAACCATCATGAGCAGCAGAAGCATAAACAATTCCATCACCTTCTTCACCATTCCCATCATCACGTTCATGATCAATCAACTAAACACACAAATGTTTGTGTTCAAAGTCTTCATTATTGATAGAATCAACATACTCCACTAAAAACAAATCTGAATTGTATTCCAAATTTGCATCAAATGCAATTGGATCATTTATTTGTGGACATGTGACTTCATGAGAAATAATGTCCTTACATTATTGAGGTGAAGAAAATGCCTCCATATCATCATCAAAAAAGAATTCATAATCAGTAGAAGAACAATCAATTTGACCTTCATCAAAATCCTCATCACAAGATGACTTATCACTGCATAAACCATGCTTAGATTCCTCAGAGTAGGTTCTTGAACTTCAATCTTCAATGTCTTGATCACTAATTTGTGAGGAGATGTTTTATACATTTGCATTATCTTCACAAACTAGAACATGACATGGAAAATATCTTGTATCTCATTCATTTCTTCATCACACAAGATATTGTAAGAAAAAATTTCATGCATATTCATTTGTTCATCATACCATGTATCTTCCTCTTCATTATTGCTGCAAGGATCTGCACATGTGATGATTATAAGTTGTTTACAATTAGTGTCCTCATTTAGACAACAAATATCTTCATTTTCTAACACACTCTTTTTATTCTTGCGTATCATTTTTTGACTTTCTTGAAACAAACAATGACTACCTTCATTTTAAGACACTAGATTTTGTGCAAATTGTAATGATGGAGAAATTGGAGCAGCAACATCATTAACCTCTTGACAAGCATCTTTATTAACTAATCCATGAGTTCTATTTTCCTGAGGTGTGTTAGGATGATTGACACTCACAACCCTATGTCCTTTCATCATTGAAAACCTCAAATTGTTCTTAATATCAAGAGCCATCTGATATGCTTGGTGCAGGGTTGTAGGCTCTTTATCCCTCAATAGACAACTCATCTTTTTGTCAAATTCTCCAAGGTACATGACCAAAAATTCAACATCATTTGGTCTTATGTTCTTTGGGATCTCTTTGATGATCATTGAAAATCTAAGATTAAAAGATAGGACTAAATCATATTTTCCTTTCTCAATGTTATGAACTTTTTCCTTATCAAAATAGGGTTAATCCTTTCTCCAAACTGCTCCATGAAAACTTCCTTGAACTCTTCCCATGAATGAACGAAAGAGGTTGGTAAATAAGAGAACCACTCCCTTTCATCTCCTCTCGAGGACTGAACAAATAACCTTGTGATCACATCCTCATGGGAAATATCATAATCATCCATAAAAATTTTGAACTCTTCCAAATATTTACTTGTTGATTCAGCCTTATCACCAATTAACCTTGGTAACTTATTTCTAACTTTAGCTGGAATGTCATTTGGGTAACCAATAAGGCTACTGAAATTGATAGCTCTATACCTTCTAGTGTTGCAACTTCTTTGACAATCTGGCTGAGACTGATCACAAAGCATAGTTCCATCTGGAACCATACTAGGGTGCATGTATTGAGGCATCTTGATATGCCTTTTTAAAATTTCACATATCAACTCTATAGTTGATAATTCATTTCTCTATTTGTATCTTTCATAACAATCTTATAATACCATAATGCATGATTCAAATGCATTTACACATAATATCAAATTATTGGGAAAATTTCAAGAACACACATACTTCTCCAACAAAATACATAGGTTGCAAATTACAATTCAAAAGTATGCAAACAAAGTATTACTCTTATTTCCGTCTTTCAGTGCTAATCACTCAATAGGGAACCCAAGTTTTGTCTAAAATGTTCAAGTATGGTTTTCATATACAATTCTTGAAAACCAAGAATGAGGAATACCTGGAAACTTTCCAATTGTTGCAAATTATCTTCTTGACTGGTAATATTTGTAGATTTAGAAATTTATTTAAATTTTCAACAAGTTCTATTAACAGAGTTGCCACCTATTTTCATAGAGGACTGAACTTCAAGTAGTATGAAGTTCTTTCACATTTAAACTTATTTATGAGTTCCTTTCCACCAGCAGAGCACCATAGATGAAAAAACTGTTTACATTCACTGCAACAAATTCTTCTCCAGGGTTGAAATCCTTCAAACTTTGAACTAAAATCAGAATGAAAAATTATTTGACTCTATGCAATGACTCTTAAGGCTAGATTTTGCAATTAGAATTTTCTCAAATTCTCCCCAGCGGAGTCACCATTCTATTGGTGTTTAAGAATACAACCCAAATAGGATCTGTAAATATCTAAGAGGTAGCCAACCTCTATAGTAAAGAACCATAAAGGCTAATAGATAACTAATAGGAAATGGAATGAATACACATTTTCCTTGCACTTCAGGCTCTGTAAGACCTAGGGGCTGACCCTTTAGTAATATCTAAAAATATGAACACACAAGAAATAGGATACTACTTAGCAAATGATGCTCTCACAAAAATATATTGAGAAACCTAAAATATCACTTAACATTGGCAAGATATTGAAAGAATTTCATCAAATAGCATGGAGAACATGACAAACACAACTCAACAAAACAGATTGGAAATGGTTTTTGATTTAAAGAGTTGGGACCAAACTGAAAATAGCAGAAACATGATAATGGACCAATGCCATAAAAATGAGCTATGGAGTCATATAACTAGCAGTCATATTTTAGAGTTGAACATGCTTGAAGGTCTTCCAAATGTTGTCACATTATGAAAACCAGACCACTACAACTTTCTCTGATAATTCTGCTTATAAATCCACTTGAAACATAACACTCCTGTCACATTTTTAAAAGCAATTATACTATCCCTGAACAATAGGAAATAGTAAAAGCAACTTGTGCTTTATTAAAGAAATTACACCATTCATAGAATAAAAGGAAACAACAAATGTAGCTCAAATGCAGCAAATATGCAAGAACAAACTCAAATAATTTTATTATTGAATCCAAAATAGCATTACAATTTAGCCATGGAGACAATTATCAGCTAAAATAAACATAACAAAACAATTTGAAACATACACTTTTAGATTAAAATGACTAACAGTCATATTTTCCCCTAGATTTACAATCTACCCATAGCTTCTACCTGACTTGCAAAGCTTTCAAAAATTGGAACCCCTTACAATTGAGAAGAGAAAAGAAGATATAGAAAATAGAAGCAAATAGGAGCATCCTTAAACTTGATCTGAAAATGCCATCTGAAAGTTTCATTCACCATTGATCAAACTGAAAAGAATATCTCGCCTTCCTTCCTTTGTAGCAACAAACTTATTCCCTCAAAAACTGCCCTTGCTCATCATTGCTTAGTAACTGAAAGCATGCCCATGTGGAGAATCGCCAAATTCACCCAGCTGGAAAATATCCTCTTTCTCATGAAAATTTTGTTTCTACCTTTTATTTCACAATACTACACTTTATTTCCAATTTCCAGCCAATATAAAGTATTTAACTTTATAATGGAGCCTTCATTTTAATTTCCACTATGGTTTTGCATTATTTACCTCTCATAAATAGAATGATCTATTTAATAAAATCACTTTATCTCACAATGAAAAATCTTACCTGTGCCCCTCATTTTCATTTTAAAATGTTTTCCCAGCAAACATTTAAAATATTCCATAGTAAGAAAATTTCTCCTAGGTATATTTTCTCTTTACCCGAGACATGTAAAATCCCACTATTTAATAGGGCAATATTAAAATATTTTCACCTTATATGATGCATCGTTAAAATATTAAACGAGCATCTTTTATATTTGTGCATGCCTTATTTCACTTGGGCCCACCCTGTTTTCAATCACAAACAATGTAACCTTTTGAAAAAATTGAAAGGGTCTCCTCCTGCGCATTCTTGCACACCTTGCAAGAAGTTTGATGGAGTCACCAAAATCCCGCGAGGTCAGCGAGGTTGGGCCTAATTCTTTATTTTTACGAGCTCCTGAGCTCTGCATTTGTTCTTACTCCTCCATCAATCCTCCTCCCATGACATGCTTTGATGGATTTCCATCTTCTGTTTCTTTAAAACTATGCATAACCCAAGCTTGTGGCCATCGAATTCTCCCTCTCTTCTGCAATGTGTGGGCTTCCTCTAGGTGGTTGCATAGGCTTCTCCATACCTTCCCTCTAGCTACTCTGATGGATGTTCATTGCCCTCTCAAACTGCACCTACCTTTATACCCTGATGGGTGTCAAATTCCTACTTTAGATTGTGCCCCTTCAAACAACACATGTGCATCTTTATGCTCTGATGGATGTGTATACCTTGTTTCATATGCTCCCATGTTGCTATGCTACTCCATTTCATAGGAAAAGAGGATGATGGTAAATATTGTGGGATTCAACCCGATGCCCCTCTAATTCCAATTAATTTACATGGAAGTTTTTGAAGCCATTTCACATATACACTATGTTCATACCCAGCAATCATAGTGTTCCATAGAGCTTCATATTTATTTTGTAAATTCTCTATCAGATAGGTCGCACACTAGAGACCCCTCCTTCATGCCTGCGCGCACAATCCCGTAGACTTGCTACAAAACTAATTACATTTGCTTGAGCATTAATAAATCATTTTCAACAAACATTTTTTGTGTACTCTATAATCATGGCATTGGATAAGACCACACACTCACGCCCAAGCTTTCTCTCCAATGCACGGGCTTCCTTCTCCATAGTGTTTGAAAATTTCTATGTGCCTGTCCTGCTGTCATGGGATTCCCCTCAAATAGCTATAATTCACCTTCACTGCTACATTGAATAGAACCCTTCTGGTAGGCTCGATGGAGTTTTAGATTTTAGTTGCTTCATCTGCCTTCAATTCGAAGTTACCAAAGACAAATAAAGCAATCAATGTGTTTGTAAAACATAAAGGCTTTAGGCTTCACTCAGTATAATTATTAGAGAAATATCTTGACTTCTTATAGTTGTTCAGTAATGACATTGAACCTTCAAAAATGGACACTTTCTACCCATGCTTCCTTGGAAAGTCTTTCTTTAGAAAGGAGAAATCTATATGTCTAGGAAACTTGAGCAATATTAGTATGTATGAAAGATTTTCTTTCTCGATATCATGTATTTGCTCAAACAACAAAGCAAGATTTTATAATATTATGATATTATCCCAACATGACAAGAGCAATAAGCACATTCACCATTTCATCGATCTCGAGACAACATAGTATGGCTAACCACAGGATTCCCGATATGCCTTGAATTGTAGAAGCCTTCACCATATGTTGATCACAACTTGTTGTCAGAAAACATGACCCACAAGATTGCCTCAAATATTTTCAATGAATTTCACTGGAGGGTTCAAAAGGATAGCTGGACCTTTTAATATATAGAAATGTACAATTTTATGCAAGGCTATAGCCAAGCAAGTATCCCATTTATCTATTTTATCATCATGAGTATAAGCATTTTCTGCCATGTCCTCCTAAACAAGCACAATTTTCTTCAAACTCTCATTCAATGTGAAACCTCTTAACCATGTGAAACACACCGGGTTCCAATGTATGTTATGTTTCTAGCTCTCATTCAGTGTAACATTTCATGTTTGTGTGAAGCAGGTCAGGTCCGCATGTGGGCTTGACTAAAAAAATCATTTTCAAACAATTTTTGAGCTCAAATTGTTCTGAGACAGCTTCAAAGTGTTTTGGAAGTCAAATGATAAAGTATGTTTCCATTAAAATCCATTTTCTGGCACTTTTGGAAAATGGGAAAAAATGACCCAGTGGGCTCTGGAATCAATCTAGGAAACCAATCAAACAACCTCGTGAAGCAATGACAACTTGTAGAAATGCAAGCATTTGATCTGAGAATACAATGCAAAAGACAGCTTGGAAAAATAGATCATGAGTTGAAAAATATTAATTGGAAAAGTTGCTCAGTTGAACTTTTCTGAAACAATAGTTGTTCTGCACCAATTAAAACTCATTCAACTGTCAATTTGTAAAAATAGTGAATCAACTCCTTGAGAGATACCATCAGATATAGTGGAACATTAAGATACCTTGAGCATGTGTGCAAATGGAATTTATTTGAAACATCATTGATCACAAGTTATTAACGATCAAAGTTGACCACTCAGAAAGGCTATCAGGAATGCAAATATGAAATTGAACATACTGCATTTGGTTTTGATCTACTAAAAATAAAAAATCAGATCATGAGGCTCTAAAAACTAACACCCAAGATCACTTAGGTATGGAGAACATAGAACAACATTCATATTGACATGAAAGTCAACTAGTTGTGAAATCCAAGCTCAAATAAGAGGCACCTTTGCATAACTGAACGTCTGCAAACAACAGAACAGTGTGAAAACCCTGTAGCTTCACTTTTTGAAACTCTATCAAAAATCATTGTGGGAAGCTAAAAACTGACACACACGTTCACATATGTCTACTGAATATGTTTGCAAATCATTTTTTCATGAAAATCAACAAGCTTTAAAATACAAGCCTCCAAAGTGGGTCAGTCAAGACTGATTCTTCAAATGCACTTTTGAAAGTGCAAAAGCAAAATTTTTGAAATAGGCATCTCAAATTTTAAAAATTTGAGAGCTCCATCACCACATAAAGTCAAAAAAATTTACAAAGCTAAAGAGAAATTGGTTGAAAAAAATCATACGGTTCCTTTCATTCCTTCCCTAAGGGAAGAAAATAAACCTATGGTTGACAATACCTTTCCTACACAAACATAGACTGACAATAGATTAAAATTAAATCAAAATGCTAGAGAGGATAGGCACAAACGGTGTGCTATCTCTCATATGGTACAAGCTAAAGAAGAAAATAACAAGAAAAAAAATCAAAATCTGAAGTTACCTAAAGAAATGAATGATGACTCTTTACGTTCACTGCATCATAAACAATAACCTTAAAGAGACATTATCATTCGACCTCTTGTTGTGATTAATTTAGATTATGACATAGACATTGCAAAGATTGATGATTGAATACATAATGAGTTGAATTCATATTCACCTCTTCCATGTGCTTAAATGACAAATCTCCTAAAAAAAGTGTTGGACTTGGTGCTTCCTCTAGTTTTGCACTTGTGTTGTCCCTTTGGCTAGTTTTCCACCTTCCATATATAATGAGCAATATTTTGATGCAAATGACCTGCTATAGGTTGACTCGAATGTGACTTACTAGTCTTTTGCATATTTTTATTTTCATATTTCTATTGATGGGTGTTTTTGCACCTTCTCAAGAAATGTAGTACACAGTGTGCTACCTCTCTTGAAAGGTAGAAATCTGCAAACAAGTTACAAATCACTACCCCAAGGTCTCTCGGGTGTTAGGTCATGAATTGCTTGGAATGTCTCAATTCATTCATGTGATTTGTTGGTAATCAAAGGGTAGCGTTATGTATGTTAAGCTGGAGGGAGATTGGTTCTCTAAATGGAGTTCTTAAGATGTTGGACTTGATGTGCACTTGTCACGAGTTCAAAATACCAATCTAAAATCCACTTTTATCATCAGATTTGGCTTTACAATGATGCTTGAACTTTTCCTAAATTACTATTTCAATTAAAAGTCAAAAGGGAAGAGAAAGGAAGAAGTTCCTAGACCTGCAGCTACCAATGAATAGTGATAATGGAGGATGCTATAGTGGACAACCTTCATGAAACTAAATTCCACTTAACCAAAGCAGCTAACAATATCATGAAACTAGTGCTATCTTCTAATGTCTGCATGCTTTCAACTATTCATTCACATTGAAATGTGAATAAAAGGTGAAGTTTAAGTGAAAAAATAAATTTATGTTCATGCTAGCTTTACACTTCTATTTATCATCAACAAATAGCAAAAATCATGAACAAGGAAGGACATCAACACAACAGTATTCTTCAGCATCAATGAACAACATCTACTAGTCTACTAAAGCATGCAAAACACATAGAATGACAAAGTAAATCTACTCAAATCTATCAACTATGAGGAGAAGAATCATGAAACATGAAGGAAACTCAAAAATCCACCAAAATCAATGAATTTATATTACAATTTCAGCAACATTTCTTTACAACAACTCAACTCTCTCTCTGAAAATGAGATGAGACCCCCTTATTTATAGTCCTAAAAAATAAAAATGAATGGCCAAGATTTAATCTCATTGTGTGGCCAAGATTCACTATAAATTAGGGTTTCACCTACACTAATATTTTACAATTTAAAATCACATTCATTGTCTTATCCCTATTTTTCCTCTAGTGGTTCACATTGTAGCACTTTTATCTACTAGTTGATTTCCCTTTTGATATAGGTATACATTGAGAAAATCATCATCAATAGCAAGATTTCCTTCATTTTTCTTTACAATGGCATACTCCATGAATTTTCCCATCAATTCCTAAAGTTTATTCCATCCTAGAATGTTGGATTGAAGCACTTGGAAGGTTAATTTCTTGGACCTACTAGTGATAAGCTCCCAATTCTTCATACAATTCGGTGTATTCTTGATTACTTGTTTTGATTAGTTGATGACCTAGGCAGAAAAATCCATAAATTTCGGCATTAGTGAGTCCATAGCCCCTTTTTCCATATTCTTATGAAAATACGACCTTATTTTCTTGGGTTCTAGCTCAACAACAGGAATGTCGTAGTCCATCATGAGCTTCAGATATTTTTCACAATTTTCCTAATGTTCTTTGGCCCATTCCAAGTCGAGCTCTACTTCATGGAGCACCCACTCCAAGACATCTTTTCAATGGCCTAGGCCCATTTTCCATGTCTTGACAAGCCAATGATCATCCTTTTCCAAAACTAGCTCCTCCCCCCAAGTCCTCTTAGGCATTTTGAGGATAGCCTCAAGCTTAGGATACACAATCCTATATAATTCTAGGAATTTAGTATAAATTTCTTTGTGCCTTTGAGCTTCTTTTACACTTCTCAAAAGTTGTTTTCCATTTGAATGACATGACCAATGCCTATATCACCGCTATAGACTACCCACCAAAACCATTCTTCAATGGCTTTGGTCCAATTCTTTCTTCTCTCCAACTTTCTTATGTGATCCTTGGACAAAAACAATTGCGGGTCTGACGACATCATTAGTAGCTCATTAGAAGACTGTTGTTGTATATAGGAAGTGAGTTCTACTAATTGTGCCTTCAATTCCCCCATGCAGGACTGATCCATGCTCATGTGGTGCCCGATCATGGCAACAGACCCCTAGAGATGATCAATATTTATTCTTTTGTGGTTGTACCCAGGTCAATGGTATAGATATTATAACCCATCCCCTCATCTTTGTCTAGCATTCAGGTGGAAATTTGTACTATTTTGCATCTCGATGCATCCATCATGATACGGTATCTAACTCTCTGCTTCTTTTCCTTCTTCATTCCTATTTGATTCCATGCTAGGATAGCCTCTAGTCTCTCCTTGGGATCCATGGGAGTGGGGGTCTTCCTCTATAGATGCTTTTCTAGCCACTCAAGCATTTCAGATCCCTCCCTCAATGATTCATGATCACCCTCTTCTCTCTAAGCATGTTGGATCTCCCTTTCTTAATGATCTGAAGCTTCTTGCTCTGCTTTCTCTTCCTCTTCTTCATCTGAGTCTCAAATGAATATGGGCCTTTCTTCTGACTTGGTAGAAACTACATTTTCTTTAGGGATATCTTCCTCTTTTTATATGGTTTTTCTTCTTCCTTCTTGATATTTGTATGTTGTTCTTCCTCAAGCATTATTTTTTGTTTTAGCCTCTTCTTCAATCTTATCTTCTTCCTCAGCCTCATCTTCTTTCTCCTCTTCTTCCCTCTTAGGAGGTACTTCTTCTTGTTGGTCAAATAATTTTTATTGTTTGTTGCTCAGAGGCCCTATAGATACCTCCATACCTTTATCTTTTTCTTTCTTATCCTTAGAAGACTGCCTCTCAAATTTCTCTCCAATATCCTTGAGTTTTTTAGACAACTCCTCTTCAATTTCTTGGTTAGATGACTCTAATGTGTACTTGGTGTCACGGTCTTCGACATGTTCCTCTAAGGATTTTTGAATTTTCTTCCTCACATATCGCCTCATCAATGACCAAGTTTTGATCTTCCAGATGCTCATGGTAGAAATCCTTGATTGGATCCTCAAGTTCATCATCTCCCATTTTGGCTTCCTCCCTCTCTTGTCTCTCCAATTCTTGTGAGATTTGTATTGTTGCCTTCATTTTGGGTGGCTCTATTAGAGGAGGGATAGGGAGATAGGAAATAGCCTAAGCTAAAGTATCCTCTATTGTGGAGTTCATTAGTACTCCAAAGAGATCGATAGGGATATTGTGCTATATTGAGAAAAGGCCTCTAGAAGAGTGAAGGTAGGAATTATCATTGTGGAGGCTAGAGGAACTACAGTCGATGGTGGCATTGAAGGATGAATATGGGGAGGTTGTTGTGGAGGAGGAATCCATCACCATAATAGGTGTAGTGGGTGAAGTGTAGGTAAGGTGGACCAAGATGTCCACCGCGGGCGGGGAGGAGACGAGTAATGCTTGAGATGCTAAAGGAGGAGTAGTAGAAGTGGTAGTGGTGGTGGAAACAAGAGTAAAGGTGGTAGGTGGTGAATCAGGTTGCTCAGCCTCTTCTTCTTCTCCTTCATGCAATGGATCCTCTTGGATTTTTGGAATCTTAGAGAATCTGCCTGACTTGTGTTCTTTCTTTAAGGTCTCACCCTATGAAGCTTTCCTTGAGTACAATTTATTCTTTAGTTGGAATTCTGATAATTCCTTTCTTTTCCTTCACTTGGTGGCAAGATGAGATTTTGGAGCCTCTTCAATTGGGGAAGCAATAGTCCCCCTATTTTTTTTGCTCTTGAGCTCATCTTCAAGCTTGTCATAGGTTAGAGTAGCTCCTTGAAGCTTTAAATGAGAAAATTTTGCATCGATCCATTGCCTTGTCATGTGCTCCACTAGCTTCATGAGGATATCAAGGTCATTGACTTATTCTTAATTCCAATCTATAAGGGGCAACCACAGGTTAGCGAAAACATAAAATCTTAGATCTATAACAATTTTCTCATCTTCGACAATCTCTGACACTAGGAATAGTTTGACCGTCTTGAAAAAATAAGTAGTCATACACATATAGCGTCTCATGCATACCTCCTTGTCATCTCGGTAGTAGGCCCAAAAATATTCAACATGGCACATGATAGGTTGTTGTTAGGTCCCATTACTTTATAATATAAAATGTCCATAAGTCGATTGGGCAATGTCCAAGGCAGTTTTCAAAAGAAGACGATTTGGATAACTCATTTTAGATTTTCTATTTTTCTTTAAACTGCTGAAATAAACTTTACTCTAAAGCTATTTTAACTTCTTAGCTATAAAACAACTTATTCTAAGAAAACTGAAAATACTAAACTAGAAAGAATAAGATAACTAATTTAGAAGGCATCACAACTAAACTATGGAAGTTGAAAAATAAGTAAATAGACCATGAAACATTTTCTTAAACAGTAAAATATTCTAACAACTATAACAAACAACTCATAATTAATTTAACACAGAGGTGCTCCGAAACTTCAAACTTAATAGCTGGCAGACTTTAGCGAGTTCCTAATGAACAATTATCCATGTAACAACTAAAACAACGTAATAGTAAATACTTAACTATTTAGGCTAACTTCCCTCGAGTGGCCAACTCGTGGGTTAACACTTCATTCCCAAATCACATAGACTATAGGTTCTGGAGTCCTTCCATTAAAAATAGTTATCATACATAGTTCAACAATTTAGAAATCAACAGAAGCCAGTTCATTCATTCATCAGTATTCAAAGATCATGTAAAAAACATAATGTTACTATTCAGTCTTATTTTTATTTTTCTTTTTGAAATTACATTCTTATACAAAAACTTAGAACTAAATCCTAGATTCTAGATGGTGTGGATAGCCATTGAAAAAGTCTTTAACAACTTTAACTAACTTCCATGTATTTAAAACTCATAAACATAAAGAAGGCTCGAGACGAGCCATGAAGTTTTTCATAACAAAAATTAAATAAAAAGTAATTAAATATTCCATTCATCAACCTCATATTCAAGAGTGGTTTCACAACATCTATCTTCAACCATATTTAAGGCACATGCTAGTTCAACATTTTGTAACAGCTACAAGATGACTGATTTATTCCCTACAAAAACACTCAAGAAAACCCATTAAACTTGTATTAGAAAATTTCCTCAATTGATCATAAGAAATAAATTTTGCATAATTTCCTTAAAGATAAGCAATTATTCCTCCTAAATTTTAATAAATTGGTAGAGACTTAGGATTGATCTTATAAAAATAAGCTTTTTTTATTTCATTATGATGAGTTTATTTTTATCTCATCAGTGCAAATGGGTGTATTCCTTCCCAACAAACGTTTTCAACTTGGTGTATGGGTCTATCCTTGGTTTGGGAGTGTGGAGGCCTAGATTGTACTCGACGATCTCCTTCTTATAATATTCAACACATTAGGAAACTCATAGAGCAAACATTCCCTTCCTAAATGTGAGAGGATATGGTATTTCTGCCCAATGTTTTCCAACAAGGAGAGTATGTTCATTTTGCAACTTCCCTAAAACTTCTAAAAAGATTAACTAGTCGTTTAGATACTGAGGCAACTTGTATGGCCTTTTATTGAAGCCTTCAGTTCAGATGTAGGTGAATTTGCGAGAATAAATGAATAGTAATTTGAACCTATGAATGAATGCATGGGTGTTTTGTATGACTCTTCTCTCAAAATCCCCTCTGAGGAGTCTGATAATGTTCCCAATAAAGGCATCATTCACCTTACAATAGTCTTTCTTGAAATTTCATTATTGGAGCTAGGGATGCCTATCATATACTTTTAGTTCTCTTCCTTTAGTTGTGCTTTGTGCAACAAATAGTCCCTTGTAAGGAAAGGGATCAGCCAGAAGGTAGACCAAACAGGAGGTCATATAAAACTGGGAGGTCTTCTTCTCCACTAGGAACTACTCATGCAAGTTGTTACTGATCATCCAAAACAAGTTAAACTTGGTCACTCCTCTGATGATCTCTTCAATAAAGTAGAACATCTAGTCTTGGAAGTAGGCTATAGTTGGGATGCCCATGACTCTACTTATCAAGGTTACCAAATCATGGTAGTCTTTGTAAAAATCACTTCTAAACAACTCCTGAGGAACCTTGTTTGCATTGCCACTCTTCTTTTAACCAATATTGGTTGATCAATTTCTTATATTTTAGGGGATCTACCTTCCACATATTCTTTGCATATTCCTTTGTTGCTTTCTCCATATGGTCAAAGGTAGGGATGTGGAATGCTTGCACTATGGACCTAGTAGACGAGTTGACCAACACCTTACCATCACGGTCCATAATCTTTGTTGTAGGAGCATCCTTGTTTCTTGGCAATCTTACATCAACCAAAAAAATTTTCATTCAGTTTTTTCTTGTTCTATTCTTTTCTAGTTCAAATTGGGAGATCCGGTATTTCATCATATTTTCTCACCAGATCTTGCATACCTCTGGTTTCATTGTGTGGACATGAAAATTTGCATATGGTTAGCACAATGACAAAACAACATAAACATAAATTCCTATCCCTATGAGATAATACTTCATGATTCAAATGCAACCAAACAACAAAATTAAACAAAGCATCTAAACCATGAAATAAACCTATCCCATAATGGATTGGTGCAACTTGGTTGTGTAGGAAGCTGCCCTTTCCCAATCCATGATAAGCAAGATGCCAAATGATGAGCAAGATTGATTCTCAAGTGAAGAGAATAACCTTGCAATGAGGATGAGTTGTTGCTAAGCAAATGGTGTTGTGATAAGCAAGATTGATTCTCAAATGAAGAGAGTAACCTTGCAATGAGTAAGTGTTGATTGTTGTGGATGATTTGTGTTGAAATGCTTTGCATTTTATAGATTCAAGAGTAGGAGATTGAGTGATTTTAGATGAATGTGGGATAATTCACAAACCAATGACAAGGTGCCACTTGTCAAGTTGTGAGAGGGTGAGGAATGTGCAAGTCTTGGCCAATGTGCCAATTTGAAATTCAAATTTGGATGAAATGACATGTTTAGGGGGGATGAAAGGTGCAATAAATGCCATGTTTGACTTGTGCAAATAGCATTTAAAACCTTGTTGGAAGGGACAAGTCCTTTTGGGGGGAAGATTCAAATTGGAAGAATATTCCATTTTGATGCCATTTTGAATGTAATTAGAGGAAATAATAAATCAAATAAATGATTTATTGGTGCAAGTGGGTGGGTTAGTTAAGAGTTTGGATTTGACTCTAGTTGAGTCAAAAGCTAGAGAATGGTAATCATGATTAGAAGTTAATTAATGTAGATTAATTAACTTGGATGATATTAGGAGGTGACATTTGATTAAATCAGTTTGATTTATTAAATCAAATGAGAAGAACATAAGGATTAAATAATTTGATTTATTTAATGAACCTTAGGAAATTAATCAATAAATTGTCTTAATTGATTAATAGGAGAATTCGATGCATGATGTTAGTTTTGCATGTCTACATTTTGCCCCTCTTTGAAGCAATGTACTTGTTGCATTGGTTCAAAGAACGATTCTGCCAACATCGAAATTTTAAAAATTTCTAATTTTTTTTCGGATGCCCCAGTGAAAATAAATACGTTAGTACATTGCCCCCTCGAGAGATCGAGCGAAAAGATTTGATTTGAGGTTGATCTCACCACAAAGAGGTTCAAAATGAATGTATGGATGGTTAGACTATATGATCTATATGATAATGATAATGAGATGACGTGATTATGCATGAGATGGATATGGCATGATTATGCAAGATAAGAGGATAAATGCAGCATGAAAGAGGATAGAAGAATGAGAGGGATCAACCCTTGAATCCAAGAAGATGCAAAATTTCAACAAGCCAACTTTATTAGAAATGATGAATGATGATGATGTATTGCTTATCCAGGAATGGGAGATAAAGAGTGTAACTTTATTTATGTTTGATAACACACATAGGTGCGATGCATCAAGGTATTAAGAACTAGGATGGCGTTGCGCTTAGTGTGATGGAATCTGACTCGGCAATCAGATAGGAGTGATCTTGTTCACACTTGACATACGGAAACCTTGCTAGGACGGACCCAACAAAGAAAGTATTCGCCAAGTTATTTTACAAGAACATCCAACAAGCACAACAAATAAAAAGATAATGATCATTGCCCCATTCCTTTCTCTCTAAACCTATTTTGTTTAGGCATCATCGAGAGGTCCTTGGAATGAGCACAAAATAAGATAAGTTTAAAATGACCAAAATAAAGTAAACAAACAAGCTAATGTTCTTCGTATCGCTAGCCAAGGCTAAACTATTGTGGGGTACCTGATGCTTATGTCCATTGTGGGAAAGCTTCATCCTAGGACATGTAGTGATCAGGGTTTTGGTGAGACTGATTGTGTGATAAGCTATTGATACTCCGAGTTGACCAACTTGTTGACTTACGGACTTAGACTTGAGACTTTGACGATAAGTCGTTCACTTTGGAACCTGCTGACTTGCTTCTGACTAACTCACCAAAGGGTGAAAGTGACAATTGTTTTATTATCAGCAATGACAGTCACGGGTAAAAGCGAGATGAAATGGATGCACCATTTTGGTTTTTTCAAATGTTTTGAGGCTGCTTTTGGAATTTTTGAGATGTTTTACAAATGTTTTTGGTATTTTCAAGATTTTTCAATGTTTTTGGATTTTCTGTCTCGGGGGCCCATCAAGGATGGCCTTGCCTACGTTTAAGCTCAAAGATGATCTAGTTCGGATGACAAACCTGACTTGATGAAAAGATAGATGGGAAAACGGATTGCCAATGCGACGAACGCCTAAAAGACTAACCTAAATGTAACAAAGATAAGCAAACAAATGCTATTGCGATGGACGCCTAAAGGATGGGCAAATGGATGCCAATGCGATAGATACATAAAGAATGACCTAAATGTGAAAAAGTAAGCAAATGAATGCCAATGCGATAGATGCCTAACTAGATGGGAAAATGGATGCCAATGCGATGGACGCATAAAGAATGACCTAACCGTCTTGGGGGGTGATCAAAGATCAACCTTGCCTACATTCAGGCTCAGAGACGACATAGTTCGACAAGGTGGAAGATTGACAAGACTAAATGATGAAATTTGAAGATTTTCCAATATTTCGACATGTTTTTGGATTTTTTGAATGATTTGGATGTTTTTGAGTTTTTTGCATGATTTGGATGTTTTTGAGTTTTTTCCATGATTTGGATGTTTTTGAGTTTTTTGCATGATTTGGATGTTTTTGAGTTTTATACATGATATGATATCAGTGCCTTATTTTGGGATTTTGTTGAAAACCAAGCTTCAATGTTGATCAATCGGACTGATGGATTGATAGTTTGACTAAGTGTGTTAAGTCAAACAAAAGTGATAATGCACTCGTAAGTTCCAGGAAGTTGTGTTATCCCAGAGTAAACTCGTACAAAAAGGATAATTTGGCTAGGTGTATTAAGCCAAACAAGGTGATTATGGATTTGATAATTTGGCTAAGTGTGTTAAGCCAAACAAAGATGATAATGAACTTGTAGACCCAAGGAAGTTGCGTTATCCTAGAGTAAACTCGTGCACAAGATGATAGTTTGACTAAGTGTGTTAAGTCAAACAGGATGATGATTGATTGGATTTGATTGATCAAGATTGATGAAGCTTGATTTGGAACAAAATTGCTTTGATGATTTCATGTGATGCTGACGCACAAGTTAGATGCGACTGATATTGATTATTGGATTGATGTTTGACAAAAGATAGAGCATGATAAGGAATGTCTTCTTGTCAAAATATGCCATGGGCTAGTGATTTGGATTCGTGTTCACAAATGATTTGACCAAGTTTATTTAGCCAATGTTTGAATTACCAGATAAGTTAGAGGATATATATCAAGATTTATTCTAGAAGGAAGAATGTAGATATCTGCCCCCAGTGTCTAGCAATGTATGGAATGCCATGGGTGTATTCTTGGATACGAAGGGATATGGATTATCTTGCGATAAGATAAGGTGTTCGAATAGAGGAACGCTCATTTGGATAATGCTTCAAGGCTCAGATAATGCTGGATAGGATGGGATCAATGAAAATGACCCATGTCAAGATGTTTACCATAAACAAGTGTAAAGTGTGCTCCAAAATTTTATCAAGATCAAGGTAACTTGGACCTTGGATGCAGATGGATAAAAATGGGTTGGATAAACAGTTCATGGGTGAAGAAATGATACGGCTCAAATGATGGCCTAATAATGGATGCGATAAGATGCTTTCTCTTGAACTGGCTCACGTAGATGCTCGATTCTACACATGACACCTGTTTGCCAAGTTTTCATCATGGTACCTGTCCAAAGTGCCACCGAAGAGGTTTTCGCTAGAGGATGATTTTTTTTCTTTACTGTTTTCAATCCTTTTTTTGATTTTTTTTGGATTTTTTGACTTTTTGATTTTTTTGTTGTCACCAAGATGCTTGTTTGCCAGGTTTTCATCAAGGTAACCATTTTTTTAGGACATTTTCTGAATGTTTTTGTATTTTCTAAGAGATTTTAAGCTGATGCTGAACCACCTGGTGGTGCTGATGTTGATGCTTCTGTCATAATGTGCCATCGATATCCTGCTTGTAGAAGTTGTTTTTCCAAGATACGTGCACTTGAATGTAACTTTTGAGATCCCTGATCTATTTTGCTGATACCGGAGTTAACTCTGTCTTTGTGTGCACATCGCGATAGAGTGCCTTCTGAATCCTTACGATGAAGGGTCATTGCCAACACATGGTCAATGTGAGAATTGGATATCATGTGTGGAGGCGTGGATGGAGTGTGTTTAGGTATAAAAGATGGATTGGTCGACAGTTTGGAACCTTTGACTCTCCAAACTTGGGAAGATGAGCAATAATGGGTGGATATGGAAGTGTGCATGGAATTTGGACCAACT
Source organism: Sequoiadendron giganteum (assembly GCA_007115665.2). Classification (NCBI taxonomy): domain Eukaryota; kingdom Viridiplantae; phylum Streptophyta; class Pinopsida; order Cupressales; family Cupressaceae; genus Sequoiadendron; species Sequoiadendron giganteum. The sequence goes on from CM021105.1 coordinate 130,021,451, forward strand.
GCTTGATACACTTTGTACGTTGCTTGAGAAGCCTATTTTTTCCTTTGTGGAAATCTTTGATGGATACTTGCCCCATAGTTTCTTTGACTGATGGAGTTTGATAGGGGTAATCTTTCTTTGTATTTTTTGGTATCCATATGTACTTGATTTGTCCAATATGCTTCTTAGATTCTTTTTCTTTGATAATGTTCTTCATGCTTCGATTCAAGTCTTTCTTTTGATGTTGGTCCCAATTCGTGGATGGGGTGATGGGTGGATGAAGATTCATGAAATTATGGGTTGTAGTATTGGCATTGGTTTCATCATAAGGATTCTTCGTGCTCACCATGTTGACGTTTGCTCAAGACGAAGTTGCCCCCAGTTTTGTGGAAATATTATTGATATGTTGAGATCCCTTGATTGTCGAATAACCAAGGCCTTGATGCTTAGGATTTCCAAAAATCTGCACTGGTTCTAGGATACCCTGTTCATGTAGGCCTAATCCTTTGCCTTGATAATTCATCTGTTGAAAAAATTTATTTTCCATAGGATATGATTCCCCTTGGAAACAAGGTGTTGCTCCTTCTCTGCTTTGTTGTGGACCTTCAAAAGTGTCAGCTTCTTTATTGACGAGATAGCTTGCTCTAAGAAAGATGAGTGATCCAGCTTTATAAGTGATAGGATCCTCTTTAAGTGGGATGGATGCCTGATTGATATCTTCAACTTGATCTTGTGACATATCAGATTGTAGTGCTTCTTCAAGAAGTGTTGATGCTTCAATGTCCTTGCAAAATTCTTCCTCATGATTTATTCTTGATATGCTTTCACATGATGTTTCTAATTCATGACTTATGTAGGAGCCTTCTTCATGACCCATTTCTGATATGTCTCTGCATTTCTCTATATCTTGACCAGGTGTATAAATTTTAAGAGTAGGAGACTCTTGTTCGTTGGTAATGATTTGAAGAGTATGAGACTCTTGTTTTGAATGAAGATCATCTACAAGTCCATCCAAAGAAAGCATCTCATGGGTAGATGGAAGAGTATGTGCTATGCGGATATGGTCATTATTTGCAACATCTTGTATAGATAGGAGAGTGTCCATTATATCGTTGTAGTAGCTTGGAGATACAAATTCTCGATCTTGAGTGATTTCGGAATTGCTTTCAACATGCTTTGGATCAAGTTCTTGACATGGGTCAATTTCAAAGAATGGATTTCTTTCTTGGATATCTTCATTAGGCATAGGAATATTCTCAAATTTCATGAGGTCCAAGGATGCCCATATGTTTTTGAGAGGATCATTGCTAGACCTTGGTGGAATATTTTGATCATGCTTTGGAATACATTCTTGAGATATTCCCTCTAACTCATAAGGCAATGTAGAAACTTTTTCAATCTGATCATTGGTCGATGGATCGTAGATTATGTCAATGGGATCCAATAATTGTAACACATCTTGAAATAGATCACTAAAAAGTGGCTCTTGATGAATGACGATTTGATCAATGGATGGGGTAGACATATCTTCAATGTGCTCATTGATGGATTGATTTTGATCATTGTTTTCAACAATTTTGGTGGAGGGATTGTCAATGTTCTCAAACATAGGATCAAATGATGTTAATGTTTCTTGGATTGGATCATTGTTGGGTATCGTTAGTGAGTTTTGATCGTGATTGAAAAGTGACTCTTGGTGTGTGATGATTTGATCATTGAATGAGATGGGAACATCTTCAATATGTTCATTGATGGATAGATCTTGATCATTGTTTTACACAATTGCGGTGGGAATCTGTTGCAAGCTTTGTTGAGCGGGTAAGACTTGCATTTGCTGCTGAGCCAACAACGCTTGTTGTTCGTCATGTTGTTTTTGTGCCAACAATGCTTTTTGTTGGGCTCTTTGTTGTGCTACTTCTTCTTGGATTGCTTGCAATAGTTCGTAGAATTCTGCTTGCGCTTGTGCTTGTTGGGCTACTTGAGCCGCTTGTGCTTGCTGAGCAACTAGCTGTGTAGCTTGTTGGGCTTGGAGTGCCTTTTTGCGGGAAGCTTCTTGTGTAGCTTGCAACATGATGGAGAATGAATTGGTCATGTTGTATTTTGGTGGTGGTGGCAGTGGTGGTGGAATGGGAATGGTGTTGATTGTTGGGATTGCTTGGATGGTTTCCATCTGTTGTTGCGATATCGATGGAAAAATGAGATGATTTGGTATGATGTTTTGATTTGGAATGATAGATTGAAATTGAACATTGTTGTGGTCTAGAATCATATTGCTTGGATTTAGGTAACTTTGATTTTGCATGTTGTTACCTTGGCTTGAATCAACATATGGAGTCGTCAACATATTGCTAGGATTTTGAACAACATTAGGGGGATTTACAAACATGTCGACCCCAAAGTTTACCAAGTGTGGATTTGAAATGGTCATGTTTGGTAAAGTTGCACTTGGTATGTATGGATTTGGTGGGATAATCTTGTTTGGAAAACTCATGCATTGAGTGTTTGGTTGATAGATTTGTAGATTTGGACTTGGATTTAAATCTATCATTGGGAAAGGTGTTCCAAACATTGGATCAGGCATACTCACATTCGTTGTACCATTGATTTTTGTATGAGATAATGCTCCCATGTATGCATTTTACAAGCTTTGGAAATCAAATGGTAGTGCAAGGCTTGGATAGTTTAGTTGATTTGGGTTGCTCATGATGGATGGATCGAATTTATATTCCATGTCCCTCTTGTGTTGAGATCGAGTTTGAACCATAAAATGAAGATCAATTTTCAAGAATGTAAGAGATGAACCTCTAATCCTTTAGATCGGTCTAAACCTTAGGTTCAAAGAAGTGAAGAACTAGGATAATTGAAGGATCAAAGTGATGATGAGGATGAGATAACGAAAAATGAGTGATATGGATGAATGGAACTCTTATAGAAACTTTGAAGGGAATGCTAAAATTTTTAGGACTTTGATTGATCATGATTGGATTGATGGTTCGACTAGATGTGTTAAGTCAAAGAAAATGTGATGAATGTAATCGTAAAACTCTAGGAAGTTTTGTTATCCAAGAGTGAACTCCTACAAGATGGTAGTTTGACTAAGGGCATTAGGTCAAACGAGGTGATGATTTGATAATTTGGCTAGGTGTGTTTAAGCCAAACAAGATGAACTTGTAAACCCTAGGAAGTTGTGTTATCCTAGAGAAAACTCGTGTATAAGATGATGGTTTGACTAGTTGTGTTAAGTCAAATAAAGTGATTTGATTTCACCTAAGAGTTTAGCATAATAGATGACAAAGATTCCAAGAGTTGTTGGGATGGAAATTTGATTGATTTAATGGTTGAGAGATGGATGAAAGTGATTGAATTTGATCCTAGACTTGACCTAGAATAACACTTCTTCTTATAAGACCTTGGTGTTGAAGAACACGTTATATTTCCTATGGGAGGAAAGTAAACCTTTCAAACAATTCAGGATCTCAAGACGCTCCTCACTAGCTTTCACACTAAGCTTTTTGAACTTCAGTTTTTGGGATTTTGATCATGTTAGAAAACACATGTGTAATCAAATTTGTCTTTTATCTTGTCTTAGTGAATCCTTTTTACCAAAATCACTTGCTTGATTATGTTTTTCAAATTGAATGTCTAATGTACCACTTTCGTTTTCATCCCACAATGTCCATTATGTGGAAATCAAGGAAAATTAGGGCAAAATTCTCCTATATTTATCCTTAGTGAAAACAAATGACGATAGAATTCGAGCACTTAGAAACCTCTAAGGATATGATCCCTAGGGAAAGCAAGAGTGCTTAAATTCGTCAAAGGTATTTGTTTCCTCCAAGGTGTTTGAAATTTGAGGCTTATGTGAATGTTCGTTTTTCAATGTTTTGAATCCAAGCAAAGTGTTTTTTTGATTCCAAGCACTTTTTACACTCCTAGGTTGATAATACAATATCTTGTTGGGTTCCCACTTGGATAAATCCAGCTGTGCATATCTTGTGCGAATGGCTAAATGCTTGACCACACTGGCTCCCCTCCATGACACTCACTTATTCGGGTCATCCAAGCATTAGTACCCATGAATCTCCCATGGCATACTTTCCATTTCCACAACAAGACAACATGTTACGTGGGGCGGCTTCAGAGGACATGACCTCTTACACCAACAAGATAGACAAGGTTTTGGCCAATTTCTAAACAAGGGGTTCTAATTTAGGCATTTCATTTGTGGCGAATTATCCAACGTCGATGAGAGTCCATTGTTGTCCATCTCATTGAAATAATCCTCGTGATATTGGCCTTTGTTCCAATATCCACACTTATATACCGGTTGGAAGTCGCTTGGATTTAGCGTGTTCTCGATTGGGTCGTTCCCTTGGGTGATTACTTTTTCCCACAAGGCAGGCCCTCTAAGTTAACAAAAGTAAGCTAACATATCCTGTCATTCACATAACCTTTGTTGAAAAACAAAGGGGAGAACCTCCGCGATATATCGTGCTCACACTCGCATGTTTTGTTCAATTTTAGATCCCAAATTGAAGTGTGGAGGCAATATTTTTGACAACTTAATATCATAAAAAGACTTTTGATTCTCAAGGTCGCTATCAGGTGTGAGAGAAGCACATACATCTTTTTGATGATATTACTTTGTGAAAAATATTACAAAGCATGACAAATAGTTGTTCATTTTAAGTCCAAAAAGCAGTGATGAATTCATTTTAAGCACCAAAATCCAAGTGTGAAGGTTGCCTTGTTCAATTTTAATCCCAAATTGAAATCTAGTAAGTGTCTAAGGTTCAATTTTAACCAACTTTGAAAAGATCAAGTCAATGGTTGATTTTAAGCCCAAATTGAAAAGTGAGTTGCTAAAAACAAAAAAAAAAGGGGGTAGTAAATGGAAGCTCCAAACAAGCATTAAAAAATGCTTTTCAAGTTTCTATTTGCAAGAAAACCTCCAAGTCCACTATATTCGTCTTTGTTTTCGCTTGATCACAACCTTGTTCCTTTGTTCAATTCGGATACTCGTCTTCAAATTTCCACCTTAATTTCAACCTTGATGTCAACACCTTGATGTTTCAACCTTGCAATGAGAATGAGTTGTTGCTAAGCAAATAGGGTTGTGATGAGCAAGATTCATTCTCAAATGAAGAGAGTAACCTTGCAATGAGTAAGTGATGATTGTTGTGGATGATTTGTGTTGAAATGCTTTGCATTTTATGGATTCAAGAGTAGGAGATTGAGTGATTTTAGATGAATGTGGGATAATTCACAAACCAGTGACAAGGTGCCACTTGTCAAGTTGTGAGAGGGTGAGGAATGTGAAAATCTTGGCCAATGTGCCAATTTGAAATTCAAATTTGGATGAAATGACATGTTTAGGGGGGATGAAAGGTGCAATAAATGCCATTTTTGACTTGTGCAAATTGAATTTAAAACCTTGTTGGAAGGGACAAGTCCTTTTTGGGGGGGAAGATTCAAATTGGAAGAATATTCCATTTTGAAGCCATTTTGAATGTAATTAGAGGAAATAATAAATCAAATAAATGATTTATTGGTGCAAGTGGGTGGGTTAGTTAAGAGTTTGGATTTGACTCTAGTTGAGTCAAAAGATATAGAATGGTAATCATGATTAGGAGTTAATTAATGTATATTAATTAACTTGGATGATATTAGAAGGTGACATTTGATTAAATCAGTTTGATTTATTAAATCAAATGAGAAGAACATAAGGATTAAATAATTTGATTTATTTAATGAACCTTAGGAAATTAATCAATAAATTGTCTTAATTGATTAATAGGAGAATTCGATGCATGATGTTAGTTTTGCATGTCTACACATTGTGCACATGATCAATTAACTTATTCCATGTTTTTAGCTCGATTGAATATTTTTCAGCAAGTTATCACTTTCGGAGTATGTGATAGTTTTTGGAACTAGCCCTAGAATAATTTCAAAGCCTAATGACTAGTTCGATCAATCACGAATCTTTCTAATGACTTGCGATCCTCATGGTGTGTTTATATTTTTTCTATGGAGTGTTCTTGATCTTACACTTAGGTCCACACTTCATCATGTGTATCTACTATGGAAGAATTTCAGATTTGAGGTCGACGTATTCTTGCACATCTTACATTTTTATTCATCAAATATTGTAATTATCTTGGTCGACGTGGATGTTTCTAGACTTGCGAATGTAATATGAAGTTGTTAATGGATCATTAGAATAGCAATCAATTCAGATCAATTAGAATAGGATATATATAGAGTCTGATCTGTAGGTTTTTTTATCGCAATTTGAGCATATTGTAATCAGGCCTATGATTCAAATTTGTGTGCCCAGATGTGGCCGACTATATGTAATTGAATTTATTGATAATCAAAGTGTTTGTATCTGCATTTTCCTCCATATTTTGTGTTGATTTTTTCATGTAACTCTTTCTCCATGGTACAAATTGTTCTCTTTGAGGACCCTCCTACTGTGACTACACCAAACTATTATCAGAGCAAGATTCATTCCTCATGAGATCATTAGAGGTTGCATGGTCTTGTTGAAGATTTTTTGTGGGGTGGAAGACTGGGGATCTGACCTACAGCTGCAGAAGAATTGTGTAAGGATGGTGGGAAGAAGGAATGGTAGAGGAAATGGAGTGCATTGAAATGTAGACCTTGTTGTGATGCAGATGTTGAGAGGAATTTATGCTAGATTGGGAGTAGTTGAAATGGCCAAGTGGAGAGATCAACTAGTTGATAATGTCAGTGATGAAGAAGTAAAAGAACAAGAATAAGTTGCAAGAGAAGAGCAACCTGGCCTTGATCAGGGAGAAGAAGGGTTCATAATCTAGCCCTAACCAGAGTAAACACTAGGCCACATTTTAATCCACCAGATTATAATGGTAAGTTGGATTCAAAGTAATTGTTATATTGGATAAAAATGATGGAAAAATAATCTGATTTTGAAGGTACCCCAGAAGATAAGAAAGTGAAATTCGCCTATACAAATTTGAGAAGACATGCATCCCTTTGGTGGGAACATTTGAAAATAGATAGATAAACAAAAGGAAAGGAGAAGATAAGATTATGGGATCAGATGGTGAATATTCTGAGACAAATTTCATGCCTATTGACTATTAGATATAAGTTTGTTCAAAAAATTGCATAATTTGAAATAGAAGGAATCAAGTGTGATAGAGTATACTAAGGAGTTCTATAAGTTGAACATTAGATCTAGACATTCAGAAGATGAGATTGAACAAGTAGCCAGATATGTAAATTTTTTGAGTTCATCTATACAAGATGAGATTAGTTTAATTAAATTGTTCAGTGTGGAAGAAGCATATCAGTGTGGCCTAAAAGTAGAAGAGAAGTTGAACAAAAGACATGAGTAGAGACAAAGAGGAAGAAGTGGAAGATTTTAGAGAGGAAAAAATTTCACTGGAGGAGGAAGAGGATATTTTCTAGATTAGAACATAGATAAGGAGGTTAGTAAGAATGAGCATTAATACCAAAGGTATGATGGAAACTCTTACAGAAGAGGAGGATATAGTAGTTATAGAAATGAAGGATATAGAAAAGATGACACAGGACATGAGAAAAGAGTATTCAGGGTAACTTGTTTCAAATGTGGTAGAGAAGGACATAGATCCTTTGAATGCAAATAGGGAGAGACAAGAAAAAAGAATGAGAAGAATGGAAGGACAATCTTTATTGAGGAGTATCATGCTAGATCATCTAATCAAATTGAAAAAGGAGAAGTATTGGTGAATAGGAGAGTGTTGTGTCAAAGTGAATTGGAGAAAGAACCATTGCTAAGACAAAATTTGTTTCAGAATACATGCAAGGTATTTGATAAATGTTGCAAATTGATCATTGATAGTGGAATTTTAGAGAAACTAGTTTCTGAAGAAATGGTTACCAAATTGAAGCTGGAAATACTGAAACACCCAAAACCCTATCAGATAGCTTGGATTCAAGATGAACATAAGATACTAGTAAGTGAACAATGTTTGGTGAAATTGAAGATAGGAAATTATCATGATGAAGTTTTGTGTGATATTATGCCTATGGATGTATGCCATATTTTATTGGGAATACCTTGGCAGTATGATAGACAGGCTATTCATGATGGAAAGAGGAACATATATACTGTTGTTTCTAATGGGATGAAACATATTTTGTTACCCTTGGAGGATGTTTCTTAAGTTGGAGTTTGCATGAATGCTAGAATTTTTTAGTTGATGGAAGGAGATTTTTGGATGGACTGAGACATGAGAACATGTGCTATTCCTTGGTGCCTAAGAAGATTGAAGACCTGAAGCATGCAAAAGAAAAACATGAGGAAATACAAGAATTGTGGGTAGAATATGAAGCTATCGTTTCAAACAATGTACCTAATGGATTACCACTTGTAAGGAGTATTAGTCATTGCATGGATCTTATTCCTGGAGCTAGTTTTCCTAATAAATCAGCACACTAGATGACATCGGTAGAGAATGAAGAATTGAATAGACAAGTACAATAATAGGGTAGACAAAAGTTTTGAGTTGTTGAAAAAGAGGGTGATTGAACAGCCTATGTTGGATTTACTATATTTTGATAAGGTGTTTCAATTAGATTGTGATGCAAGTGGAAATTCAACTGGAGCAGTGCTAAGTCAAGAAGGAAGACTAGTAGCTTATTTTAGTGAGAAGTTGAATGATGCTAGGAGAATATTTTCAGTATATGATCAAGAGTTCTATGCCATAGTTCAAGATTTGAAGAAGTGGAGACATTACTTGTTATCTAAGGAGTTTATGTTGTATACGGACCATCAAGCTTTACAATATTTGAATAGTCAAGGTAAGTTAAATTTGAAACACATGAGATGGGTGAAGTTCTTAAGAGTTATACTTTTTTTTGAAACATAGGAGTGGAAAGTCAAATAGAGTTGTTTATACATTGAGTAGGAGAAGGAAACCATTGACACAAATGAAAGTTGAAGTATTAGGCTTTGAGGAATTGAAGAACTTGTATGAGGAAGACTCGGATTTTGTATAACCTTGGAGAACATGTAAAGAACTAGTTTTGAAGGATAGAAGTTAGTGGTTCAATTATTTCATTTAGGAGATATGTTGTTCTAAGGAAATCAATTGTGTATACCATGGAGTTCTCTGAGGGATAACTTGGTGAAAGAAAAACATAGTGGAGGATTGGAAAGATATTTTGGAATTGATATAATAGTACCATTAGTAAGTGGGAATTACTTTGGGCCCCAAATTCATAAGGATGTTAAGAAATTTGTGTAGAGTTGTAGAGTTTGTCAAGTTGCAAAAGGGAGTAGTAAGAATGTTGGATTGTATAAACCTTTGAGAGTACCAGAAAGACCTTGGGAGGATATCAACATGGATTTCATACTTGGTTTTCTGAAGACATAGAGAGGTAATGATTTTGTATTTGTGGTCGTAGACATATTTTCTAAGATGGAACATTTCATACCTTGTAAGAAGACAATAGATGAAAAATTTGTACTAGACTTGTTTTTAAGAGAATTAGTTAAATTGCATGGATTACCTAGGAGTATTGTTTCAAACAAAGATAAAAATTTTGTTCATTAATTTTGGAGGACACTTTGGAGGAATTTGAAAATAGATTTGAAGTTTAGTTCTAATGTTCACCCACATACAAATGGAAAAATAGAAGTAGTAAAAAATAGTTCGAGAAACTTGATGAGATGTTTGGTTGGAGAGAAAACTGGAAGTTGGGATTTATCCCTTGCACAAGTAGAGTTTTCCTATAGTAATTAAGTAAATAGAAGTATAGGAAAGAAACCTTTTCAGATTGTTACTGGAATTCATTCTAGAGGAATATCAATGTCAAGAGACATTAGTAAAGAAGATAAAAGGATTGCAGAAGAAAAATAATTGGCAGAACATATGAAGACAACGCATATTCAAGTGAAGAAGCATTTGGAAAACATGAACCATAAGTATAAGGAGAAGGTATATGAAAAGAGGATACATAAGGAGTTTGAAGTTGGAGATGAAGTAATGATGTATTTGAGGAAGGAAAGATTCCTAATTGGCACATATAGTAAACTGAATACAAGGAATTTTGGACCCTATAGGATTTTGAAGAGGTTTTATTTAGGAAATACATATGAAGTAGAGTTACCAGAGGACATGGGTATATCACCTATATTCAACATTGCAGATCTATATTAGTACCATGAAGCAAAATTTAGTGAAGAAAACAAAGAAAAATTGGAATAAAAACTTCCTAAACAACAATCAGATGCGATAGGAGAGCTTTTGGACATCGAAGATGGGAGGAAGACTCATGGAAGACAATATAAAGAATATTTCATAAAATGGAAAGGTAGACCATTGGAAGATTCTTCTTGGATTTCTCAAGCTAAGGTAGACCGTATTGGTTTTCCTTTGGCCATAGAAAAGTGAGGGACTCACTTTTAGTTAACCCCAGATGTCTGATGCAGGAGCATCCTTGGTTCTTCGTAATCTTGCATCAACCAATATTTTTTTCATTCAATTTGTTCTTGTTCTATTCTTTTCTGGTTCAAATTGGGAGATATGGTATCTCATCATATTTTCTCACCAAATATCACATACCTATGGCTTCATCATGCACATTCTCAATTACCTTATTCAAAGTTTTCAGCTCGATTGGATATTTTTTTTGCAACTTATTGCTTCTAGAGTATGTGATAGTTTTTTGAACTAGCCCCAGAATAATTTCAAAATCTAACAGCTAGTTGGATCAATCGTGGATCTTTCTAGTGACTTGCAAATCCTCATGGTGTGTTGAGATTTGTTCGATGGAGTGTTCTCAATCTTACACTTAGGTCCACACTTAATCATGTCCATCTACTATGGAAGAATTTTAGATTTGAGGCCAACCTATTCTTGTAGACTTTACATTTTTCTTCATCAAATATTGTAATGATCTTGGCTGACGCAGATATTTCTAGACTCATAAATATAATATAAAGCTTGTAATAGATCATTAGAATAGCTATCAATTCAGATCAATTAGAATAGAATGTATATAGATTTCGATCTATAGGTTTTTCGTTCTCATGTATGAGCACTGTATTTTGAGCATATTGTAATCATGCCTATTAGCCGAATTTGTGCACCTGGATGTGGCCAACTATATGTAATTGAATTTATTGATAATTAGATTGTTTATATCTATATTTTGTGTTGCGGTTGAAGAGGTCATCAAGGCAGTTCAAAGCTTCACCATTTGAAAGCAGCCTTGGCATGAAAGAAACCCACAAATGGAGTCTCGTAATGTCAGACCTAGAGGTAGGGAGGATGGTTTCATTAGGCTTCAAATTTCAAGTCCTTTTAGAAAGCCGTGTGTAGAAACGTGCAGGATGCAGTTAGGTAGTGACCATTTTGGGATGGTGGAGATGGGATGATGGTGCACACCACCAAGTCTAGATGAAGCATCGACATGCAATATTTACTCAGGGATAGTTAAACGGTTGTGGAAGGTTTAGACCCCAGAAGGTGGGAGGTAGATTACGCTTGGATGTTCAGAAACAGGGGTTGAAGGTTGATATTATGTAGATGGCTGCTCGCAATAGAGTGCCCACTTCCAATCTTTACAAAGCAATTTTGATGTGAAAGAAAATAGACGGGGATGAAGGGCGCAGAGTTTGCAAAGTAGACAAGCAAGAGCAGTGGGCCATCTAGAAATTCCAAAGAGCATGAGGCACCCCACAAATAGACCCCCTCAATGCTTCATCCATAGCGAAGTCTAACCTTCTAAAAATTCCAAGCGATTGGGATGGCGATAGAGGAAGCAGGGTCCATGAGGCAGAGGGAAGCAAGGAATTTTCTATTTGGGATGGTCATTGAAAAGACGATGAAGCAGCGGTGGAAACCAACATCAAATGTCTTGCACACAAAGGTTTAACTATTCATTGCAGTGATGGACAAGGGCCCTGCTTAACCCACTAGGTAAAAGGTCAAAGTCAAACATGTTGGAGTGAAAATACACCTAGAGGGGGGGGATGAATCAGTGTTTATAACTTCTTTAAAAAATTTAACTGAAACTGAAAAGAACCATACATATGTTCTCATTTATGAATGATAGAATCATTCATGTATTTCAATGCAATCATGTAAACTTAAATGAGAGTAGAGTAACATTGCATTTTAAAGCAGCAAAGTACTGAAGAAAATGAATCATAGAAACACAAATAGACACAAGATATGCCAAGTGGAAAACTCTCCTGGGGTAGAAAAACCACTCATGAAACCTGCTACCTTTTTCACGCTTTCATTTCAATAATCATTTTGACAATGCATCAATGGCAGATTTCTGAGCACCGACTCAAGGAGCACCAACCCCTCTATTTAGAGACACTAATATCAAGGAGCACCAACCACTTTTATTTTTTTTCAAAAGAACATTACAATAATACAGAGGATCTCTCTGTTTCTCTTATTTATGTCAAGTGCCTCTTGATAGACAATGCATAGACTTCTCTTCAAAATTCCATTCATTATCAAATCTTGATACAACTTGAGGAAAATAATATAGTTACATTGTCAATACAACTTCTCATCAAACTAAATTACATTGATATGACATTTTTTTCTTTTTCTCACACATTCTATTTCAATCTTTCATGATAAAAAATACAGAAGAGACAACACATTGTGTTTTCCAAATTTTCAGCATTAAATCATAATTACCCTAACTCATCACATGAAAGTACTACCCACTTTGTTTTTAGGTTTTTTTGTAATGATAAAACCCTAATATCTCTATTTTCAACCATTTATAGTTTACATCATTACATTCGAGGAGGTATATCAATTGTTTCTCATTTTTCCACTTTTTGAGGAATTGTACAAAGATAGTTTTCGGGTTACAATTTTAATACTATCAAACAACAGTTTCAGAATATACAGTGTCCCTGAGAGATAGATTGTTTATTTTTGACAAGAATAGAACAATAGTTTCAAAAATAGAGATGGAACTAAGCTTTTCTTCACAAGCGGCCTGCATATGCAGTGCTTAGCCAAAACAGTAAGAACACCTCTTTTAAAAACAAGAATAATATCCATTTTACCCTGGTAGTAACAAAAATGTAACTGAAAGAAAGTAATCATGAATTTAATAGTAGTTACCAATGACTCCCAGAAGGAACTGAGAATATTCTTTAAGTTCCATAAATACCCACTACCCAAAAATCTGAATCACAAAACTGATATGATGACCTTTAGAAAATGCAGCCAAGAAACATTATAAATAAACCCAGGTGATAAAATAATGAGGTTCAAGAATATTATGATTTCCCATAAGCATAAATTATAAACCCTTTAAAACTATCATAATAACCTTTAATAAAAAATACAGTCAAGTCTTGGAGTAAACGTTTCAGATTTTTCATGAAAGGAATAGACATTTTCCACTTTTCTTTTTGCATAGCAAAACATAACTCAAAATAACCTTTCCTATGAGATAAAGGATCTGAACAAAAAACTAAAAGAATAATACCTAATAATAGTAATGTTGTTTTTGTCATGAAATGAGATTACTAGATTTGTAGACAACCGTAACGGCCAAGACATCTTCCAAAACCATGCCTTCACCCAATGGCAAGAAGAAGACATACAAAATGAACATTGTAATGGTGCTCTCACCTCCCCCATACATCGTCCAAGATCAAAACACCAAAGGGTGCAAAGAAATGGATGTGGACAAGATTCCATGGTGGGGGCCAACGAAGGAGGTCCAAAAACATGAACAAAGAGAATGAAAAGTTTTGACCTAAACTTCCAAACCAAGCAAGCATAATCCTTTCCAAAGTATGATAGAATTTGGAGTCTGAAAGGATAGATATAGTAAACCAAATGAAACTCATAATGAATTTTGAAATCCATGGCTAGTTCAAAGTTAATCATGTCGACCAACTCATTGCCCTAATAAAAGATAAAGCATGTGTAATTCCGATTCAATAATGATAAGAATTATTTAATGTGAAGGGTTAAATACATCAGTCTTAATGTTCCAAAGTAGCGAAGGAAAAGTCACATCCAATGTGACAATATTTAAATCATCATAACCTTACCTGTTTTCAGCCTAGTGGAGACAAAGTCGAGGTCTTCAGTAAAAAAGAAGCTAAATATGTCAGTGATAACCACTAGCCATTGAAATGGCTTATAATTTAATCACTAAAGAAAGGCCGATATGAGTAATTTTTAAAGCTTAACCATAAGACCTTGAAGTCCGATTCATGTGACTTCATTTGCAAATTGAAACCGTAGGAGCCCAATTTCCTTAATAAAGCATATCTTTGCTAAGTGACACAAGACACCAATGCCTTTAAAAAGATCTAGTAAAAAATCCATGTCAAATATAAAGATCTCAATGATTACCAAAGATAAATGCAATATGTCCCCTTGTGTATGATTTAACACTAAAGTGAAACCAAGAGAATTCCATGTATACAAACATGATGGAAGTGTTCGGTTTTGAATGTATGCGAACAAATCATAAAGAACCACTTTGAACCCATATCACCGAGTGTCATTCACTTTACATAAACCAGTTTCTATCACCTGTGAATGCCCAAGTGAAACTTGTATTCCAATGACATAAAATTTCAAACCTCAAAAATAATTTGCAGATATACATATGCCAAAAACAATGTCAATTTTGTATGTGTATACCTCGATGGGAGAAGCTTTAAGAATACCACAATGATATCACCTGACACAACCTTTAACTGTTCAGACATAACCAAGATTGCTACACATGGAACCAAATAATCAGTACATCCAAAAAGATAACATCATAATGCCAAGGAAGTATTCGAATCAAATGCCCAAATTGAGAAATGCCAAGGCACTAACCAAGGGTAGTTTTGACATCAAGGAAAATTCCATAGAAGAAGTCAATGAAACAATCATTTAGAAATGGCAAGAGGAAAGGGGCCATCTACATGTAGAAAATTGCACTTGAGGACCTACAAGGGACATGAGGATCCCCGCCTAACTTAGGATTTTCATCTAGTTTAGTAGTGACGATTAGGAAGTGGCGTCTACTTGCATGCACAGGCCCAACAAGGGTGATGACTGCTATTGAAAGTTTTTTGTTTGGAAAGCTAAGGCAATGATGACATGTGACCCACAAGCCACAAGGCCATGAAGGCCCTGCTCAAGAACATCAATCGAGGTGCAAGGTTCTACATGGCCTAAAATGGCCAATTTTCAAGGGGTTTCAAATTTCAAAATATGGGTTTTGTGCGGAATTTAGTATTCTAGTAAGTTTCAAGGTTTTCTGCTTTGAGATTTTAATAATTTTACAAAAATAAATGAAAAACCATGACTCGGGTGATGGCAGAAAACATACTTGGATACCCTGAAAGAACCTATGAGGAACCTAAAGGTTGTGGTGTTTGAATGAAAATGGGATCACGTAGGTGTGGAGGCAATGGCGAAAGGTAGATCTCTCACATGTTCAAAAGGAATACTAGTGAAAATGACATGTCAACTTCACTATTTATAGGATTTTATCCATTAATTTCCCATATTTAATGCAAGTACGGTGATCAGAAGGGTTGGTGAGCACAAGTTTGAAAACACTTGGCAGTGAGAAAGATAGAGCCTATAGGATGGGTGGCATTCAAGAATTATGTGGGTCCCGTAGTGTGAGTGGATGGTTTGGGTTCACCACCGAGAGGACAATGAATAGAGGACGAAGTCCCACAATGGGAAACCTGCATAGGAGCACTCACATGGAACAAAAGGTGCCCGCCTTACGAACTTAGGGAAAACTACTAGAGGAACTTTGCAAAGGAAATACTTGGAAATTTCCAAGCTGGTGAAATTTGGTCAGCTCAAGATAATAAATTTAGAGTGTTTGACAATTTTGGGGCTCAAAAATAGCGGAACGCAAAATGAGGTGAACGCAAAATATTACCCAACGAAGGTGAAAAGAGAGGGTCCCCATTTTGAATGGGGCATGTGTCCTATGGGCACAACAAATGGTGACTCTGCTAGGGAGAACTTTCTTTAGTATTCTACGGATAAAGATTCATTCAGAACCCAGAATCCCTAGTTTCATAGACCAAAAGATTGTTTCCATAAGTAAACTAGGAACTCAAAGGATGATGGTATCCTTAGTTAAATCTAGAAATAGGCATATATTAGAAGTGTGTGCATAGTGAATTCATTTCCTTGCCTCGGAGATAGTATAGATAATTTTTTATTAGGAAAGGGCAAGCTACATAAGTTTTCTAACCCCAAAAGTAACTTAGACATTGCTCTACTACCAGCCAGGCATCCATATCCCTAACAGAGTTATCACTATGAACCCACGAACATTTATCTATTTCTAGTCAGGCATCCATAGCCTCGATAGAGTTATTTTCACACCCACATAGTTATAGATTTTAATTTTCTTTATTGTCTTATCTTTTATTGATATTTATTTTGGTGCTCTTTTCCACTTTTTCTCAACTACGTAATCACTAAAGCTCATGGTGGGTTTTGAAATCACAATGGTCACTAGAGCAGACTTAAGATTTTTCACTTGCCCAACCATCCTAACAACTACTAAACAATTTAAAGCATGTTTTTGTACACAATCCAAGCTAAGTGTAGAAATATTCAAAGAAGGGTTCCATCCTAGGTCAAGTCAGAGTTCAAACATGGAAACCTGCTCCACAAAAGTGGTCGAAAACCAATAGTTATGAATGAATATTTATCTAGAGAATAGATAGGAGCGGGAAACAAATCAAAACATTTATCAAGCCAAGCATGACCACCATAAAATAAAATAAAAAGGAACATTCTCAATAGAACAAGGTGGCCAGGAAATAGGTAACCAAAATCAAAGCGAGGTAGCGAAATAGAAAAAACAAAGGAAACCAAAACCAACCTATATACAAGTATTTAAAAAGGCTAGCTCGAGGGATCTTAGGAAAGGAATTAACGCTTGAGGTGCTGCCCATAATCAGGCAATGAGACATCTTCAACAGTTAGTTTCTTGAGGTGGAAAGCATTATCTCCTAAAATTTCAAAAATTTGAAAGGGGTCAAGCAAGAGCTTGTCGAATTTGTCATATCCCCCTTTTTTTCATGGTTCTTGTCCCAACATAGAACCAAATCATAAATTCTAAAGGCCTTAATTTTGGCTTTTCAGTCGAACCACCATTTGACCATGCCCTGATTTTTTGCAAAAAAATTAGTGGCTTCATCACAGACTTCTTGTAGGTGGAGCAGTTTAGCTAAACGACCTTCTTGACAATCCCCTTCTTCATAAAAGGTGTTGATAAATTGGAGGGTAGGGATTTTTCAGTCCATGGGAAGGATGGGTTCTATTCCATAGACTAGATGAAATGGGAAATCACCTAGGGAAGCCTTATGGTGTGTGCGATTTGACTAAAGGGGAAAATTTAACTGGGTGTGCCAATCTTTGAGGTTCTTGTCAAGCAGCTTTTTAATCATGGTGATTAGGTTTTTGTTTGTGGATTCAGCTAGCCCATTGCCTTGAGGGTAGTAATTTGATGAAACATTAAGGGAAATACCATAATCAAAGGCCCAACTACTGAATTTGAGTGAGGCGAAGGTAGGGCCATTATCACAAATAAGGGCATAAGGGTAGCCAAAGTGGTTAAGAATGAAATAGAAAATTAATGACTACCTCAGTTGTACATTGCATACATGCTATCAATTTTTTCCATCTAGTACAATAATCAGAGGTAGTTATGATATACTTGTGACCTGCAGAGAATGGTGGGCTTATTGGACCGATGAAGTCAAGACCCCATTGTGCAAATGGTCTTACCTGCAAAACTAGTTGTAGTGGGACAACAACATTTCGTTAATTGGTTGTAGTAGTCTAACACATGTGGCAAGTTTGAAAATGACTATGTGCATCCTTGAATTATGTCAACCAATAGTACCCAACCCATAAGATTTGATGAGCTGTGGAGGGGATAGATCCATGATTAGTACCAAATTTTCATTAAATTATTTTAACACTCGTGTTGCATCCTCTTTCCCATGGAATGTGAGGTAGATCACTTCATGATTCCTCTTGTATAGTATAGACCCTCGCAACATGTATTTGTTACCTTTTAGCCAAAGGGAATTCTTTTGGACTCCTTACAAGTGAGGTGGGCACCTTTTGTGCAACAAATAGTAGACAATGTCATCATACCATTCTCCAAGGGAGACATCTTTAGTTTGATATTGTTGGACCATGAGCTGGGGTCCAACTTCAAGTACTATTTCAGCTATTGTATGATTGAGGGATTTCCACCTTACTAATTTCATTGGTTTAATCTTCATGTCATATGAACCTATAGCAAGGTGACCCATTTTTCTCTTCTTTCACCTAACTCATTTTGCATTAGTAACATTTTTACAACTGGGTCAGGTACTATGACAAACACCTCCTTCCACAAGATGTAATGTCTGAATTTCTTGACTCATCCAAATAGAACATATGCTTGCTTCTCCACATCATTGTACCTTATCTCATCATATTTTGATGGAGCACTAACAAAGGAAATAGGGTGCTCATTTCCTTCATCATCCTTTTGAGTCAATATGCTAGCACAGGAATGGTTTGAAGCAAACGATTAGATGTAGAATGGCTTCAGGTAGTATAGGCTGACTAGTATGGGTGCATCAACAATCAATTTATTGTTTTCTTCAAAGGCCTGCTTCACATCTAGCACCCACTCAACTTCAGCATCTGGCTTCAACATGGCATTTAATGGCTTGACTATCTTAGCAAAGCCAGTGATGAATTTCCTGATGAAATTGATCTTTCCAAAGAAAGATTTCAATTCCTTCTTGCTACCTAGTACCTAGATTTTTAGGATTTCTTGAATATAGTAGGGGTCTATTGATATTCCTCTTTCTGAAATCACAAGCCCGAGCAGTTTTCCATCGGTAACCCCGAAGATGCACTTCTTTGGATTCAAGGAAATTCTTAATTCCTTGCACTTCTAAAAGGCCTTGCATATATCAACACCATGATCACCTAAGTTCTTTGAAAACATTATGAGATCATCCATGTAGATGATAATGCACTTACCAATCATATTTCTAAAGGTTATGTCTGGTACACATTGAAAAGTGGCACCAACGTTGATGAGTCCAAATGGCATCCTTCTATACGCAAAGGTTCCCCACTTGGTTGAGAAAGTTGTCTTGTGTCTATCCTCGTATTGCACCATTACCTAGTTGTACCAAAAATATGCATCTAAGAAAGACATCATTTGAGAACCATTGACTATCTAAAGTAATTCATCCAATGATGGCACTAGATAATTGTCTTTCTTTGAAGCTTTCTTCAAGTTGTGGAAATATACACACAATCTTATTTCTCCATTCTTCTTTCTTTCTGGGACCAAATTGGCCACCCACATGGAGTGCTTGGCTGGAAATATAATTCAGGTAGACAACAACTTTTGAACCTCCTTCTAAATGATAGGTTCCAATAATGCATTGATGGGACACTTTCTTTGTTAAAATGGTCTCTCGTCTGGCTTAAGAGGAATAGTGTTTGTGATGATCGATGTGTTGTATGTCTCTAAATCCTCATAGCTCCAAGCAACTACATCATGGTACTTTCATAGGCCATCAAGGATCCCTTCCTTTTCTTTTGGCATGCACACTCTACCAATGAACACATTCTTAATTTCCTCGGTTGTCCCAAGGTTATAAGTGTCACTAATTATTGATGGAATCCCTCTTTGTTTGTTGATCATGATATTTGATCTGGTCCTAATAAAATATCCTCTCAAGTTGGACCATACCCCTTGGAATTGTGTTGGTCTTGAGGTTAATGAATCCTTCTATATCTAATTCAGCCTCTTCAGGCTCAACTTCATTAATTATCTGAGTTGTAAACACATTGGAACTGGTGATGAAATCCAAGATATGATTATCATCATTGAGCACTTGAAAGCTGGTAACATTGTCTGGCATAGATGGGGTGGAAGTAAGCTTAACAATGAACCTTTTGAGGCTAGAAAATGACAAAGGTTGAAGAGGACTGGTTGCTTGAGCCAATGCATCAGCAAATTGATTTTGGGAATGAGGGATTAGCTGAAAATTGAATGCATCTAAGCTCTCTAAGAGATACAATAATTTGTATGCCTCTAATTGGCTAGCCTTTTATCATGGTAGGAAATAATTTCCTAGCTTGTATTATTTTTGGAACGAGGGATCAACTAAATATTGAATTCATCTAACCTCTCTAAGAGATACTATACTCTATGCCTCTAATTGGTTAGCCTTCTATCATGGTAGGAATATAATTTCCTAACTTTTTTTACTACTAAATTTGAGTCGCCAAAGACTTGTAACAATTTGACCTTTTTTCCTTGGGGTCATCAGAAGATCGTTGAATAATGCTTCATACTCTGCCATGTTATTTGTACAATAGAATTGAAGCCTATGAGCAACAAAGTAGGTCTTACTTGTGTAGCTGATAATTTCAAACCCAAATCCTACTCCTTTCTTGGACTTAGACCCATCAAACCACAATTTCCAAAACTTGGAAGACTCTATAACTTCAGGGTTGATCAAACATCCACCTTTCCTTGGTTGTGTTCTTGCATTTGCAATTCCTTAGATGGGAACAAACTCAACATTGTTGGTGTCAGGTTGTTTAGTTTGGGGCTCCTTCTTCGGTGAAACTTGTCCACTGATATGAGCACCTACTATTTGACAAAGGAATCATTCAAATTTTGAGTGGGAAGCATTGTGGACCCTGCACCAACTAGGTAGAAAAAGCTCTTGGAAATTCATCCTTGATCCTAAGTTGAGCTGAACTTGCACACATTTTTCAATAAAATCTTGGAATCCATCTAATAACCTAAAATTACCATTTCATTTAGTTCCTCATCATCTAACTCAACCAACATCTCAGTGCTTTGGATGGTATAAGTCAAATCAGAATGATAGTTGCATTGCACCAAGAGAACTTTTTCAATCATCTCTTCTTTTTGGGGCTCTGATTCTTCTTGGTATGCCATGAGAGAATAGTTACCAAACCCTGTTTCAGTAAACATCACCTCATTGGCGTTGTTGTACTCTGTGATCATAAATTTCATGCACGGCTCCTTATCTATACAAATATGATTTGGTAGTCCTTTCCATGGAAGCCACATGTGGGAGAAGTCAGTTGGAGCATATCCGTTCAACACCTTGGTGAATCTGCATCCTAGTATTATGGCATATGTGTCCAAGATATCTGCCACTTAAATAGCAATAACTTGCTGCACTCTTGGGTCTACAACAATATGCATGGGGATTCGATTGATTTCCCCAGCTATGTTCACCTTTGTTTTGTCC
The DNA here is from genome assembly GCA_007115665.2 of Sequoiadendron giganteum. Taxonomy (NCBI): domain Eukaryota; kingdom Viridiplantae; phylum Streptophyta; class Pinopsida; order Cupressales; family Cupressaceae; genus Sequoiadendron; species Sequoiadendron giganteum. The sequence continues at coordinate 130,042,761 of CM021105.1, forward strand.
AGTTGGGTCACCTTTTGCCTTGAAGGAGTGGGGACTATTCCCAAAGCCTTGCATACATCAAGAGGCATAACATTAGCTAATGCTCCCAAATCAAGAAAACATTTATGTAGATTTATCCCAAATATTCTAATGGTAGTGAGAAAAGGAGGTGTTTCTAATTTTCCCTGGAATAATCCCATCATTCTGTTAGTATGAGCCACCTAATTTTTGTCTTTCTCATTGTTCTTATCCTTGTTTTGTACTTGAATTGTTCTTTGGTAGGTTGTTTCCCTATTTGTTGATTTGAAGGGGCATCCTTTTTCTTGCCCATTATTTCTAAGATTACATACTCATGTCATGATTCATCAAAAGAGTCTCGGTGAGTATCCCTTGTGTTGACATTGAAGAAGCAGTCCCATTAATCACTCCAAAGAAAGTATTCTTAACTACTAGAACTTTAAGAAATTCGAAGGAAGACAAATTTATTTTGACATTCTTGAATTCTTTAGCTACATATTTTCCCATTTTCTCAATTTTATCCTCAAAGTATTTTCCTTGGGAAGAGTTGGCGGATTGGTTTTGCATTTGATTTAGCTATTTTTCTCTTCTTAAATTATTGAGTGGGCACATGGGGTTAACCTAGATTTTTGTTGGAATTCACATCAGGTGGGGTGTTGAAGTTATTAGGTGGAATAAAGATCGTGAGCGGCCCTCCCAATTTCCTATTTCTTAAATTATATAGGGTTTCTCTTTGATGAAACATTTTAACTTCATCCTCACATGACTCCTCTTCATCTACTGGACCATTTTCTACTAAGGTAAAAGGCTGGGATAAATTCTCTTTGTTACTTACCTATTTCTCTTCTTCTTCCTTTGTGGCAACGATCTCCCTTTTGGGTGAATTTCTTTCACTTTTCATGAATGAAGATTGACTGAATATGAGAAATGAAGAATCATAAGGCTCACATGGGACTATGTCTCAATAACCAACACTATCAACAATGTTCTAGAATTCTACTTTAGCTATTTTAGCAGTTGTCTAAAATCTAGGGAAATCCAATTTTGAGTGCCTATTTGTTTTATAGATCCAACACTATTTGGACAAAGCTTCCTTAGCTAAGTATACTCCTCTTGTCATTCTATATGTGTTTTGTAGTCTACCTAGAGAGGTGGGAACACCTCCATTATTTTTCCTTTTATTGCTTGTCTTGTTCTACCGTTGAGAAGGCCTCCTTTCGAAGTTCTTGTTGGAATTTAGTCCTCTTTCATAAGTATGACCAGATGAGGTACCCACATCACAATTATCTCTATTATCCCTATTGAGGTTGGCTTGGATGTTGCGTCTAGAAGATTGTAGCTAGTTGTTTTTATTTCTTAGGTGTGTCATCTTTGTAGACATTTTTCTGATCATTTTTATCAATTCATCTAGTCGATCCTTCTCTATATTACTTGGTTGTGATGTCCAGTTCTAGAGGAAGACCAGTTGTGTTGTTGGTTGATTTTTATAAGCTTGCATGTATTCAGGCCCTTGTAAATATGTAGATACTTGGGGTGGCTGAGGATAGAGATTTTGATTCTATGGCTATAATTATTGAGGCATTGGGGGCACCTAATTCTTGGGCAGTCCTGGATGGGGAACCATGTGTAGCTATGGAACCTGATTCATAAGAGGTTTTTGGTGTGTCAAGACTTGAGTAAGTACCTAAAATTGCACTGGATGAGAAATCAGTCCCAAAGAAGGTAGCAGGCAAGCAATATTTTTCCCTAAGTTAGTGTTGTCTATGATCACCTTAGCACAAGCATCTACCAACCTGGCGGGGGGTGGGTGCATTCTCTTTACCAATGCAATAGTGAGGTTGTCTAAGGAAGAATAATAAACCATAAGGGCTGCAAAATCGTTGAGCATGTATGGATATTGCAATCTCATGTATGCCAGATGAAACTAATCATTAAAGGAGTTGATTGGTTCATTTACCTCCCTACAAATGGACATGAATTGCTGATACAATTCAGAAGGACTAATTGAAATCTTGTATTTTTGTAAGAGGGAATTCTTCAAGAGGTTCAAAGTGGTGATACATCTCATTGGAAGGTTAATGTACCAATAGTAGGCCTCTCCCCCCAAAAGAATAAGGGAAGAAACTGGTGATTGATCTCCATGTCTTTCAAATTTATTTGAAATATTTTGATTTGTTCCTTTGCTATCCTCTATAGATCATGAAGATGAAACTTCATGCAAAATCCCTTCGATTTTTGTGGCATGTCATGATAATCGTTGAAGGACAACAATGAAGGATTATTTCCTAGCCAATCCATAAGGAGAGGTAGAGGTTATATATGTTGTGCAATAGTAACTTGGGGCTATGAAGGGGCTACGATAGCTAGGATTGTGCCTTGGACTTGAAAAGAAAGGGTAGGGGCAACACCCTGGCCATCGCAAGTGACCAGTTGGGAGGAAAATTGGGATGGTTGAGTAGAGGAAATGGATGTGGGAAAGGAATGGAGGGAGGAGGTGAGGATGGAGGTCAAGTAGATGGAGTGGATGAAGATGATGAGGTGGCTTCCCCTCTTTTAGCTCTCTTAGCCTTGGTAGGGCGTTGTAATTCTTAAGATTCCCCTTAATTTGGTGAAGATCTTAGAACTCAGTGAGGTATTTTAGGAGAGAATGAATCGATTCGATCCAGCTTAACACAAGGAAGGCCCTCCCACTAGTACTAGTTTTGTTGGGATATGTGCAGGATCATCATGGAAAAAATAGGCCCTTAAGTGGCAATAAAATTCAAAAATCAGAGTTAGGCAAGTTGACGTAAAAAATTGAGTAATTTATCTATATTATTTCAAAAATATGTAAGAATTAAATCTATAGAAATTTGAATTTAGTTTCTAAACTACTAGGTTTATTTATTTTTCTAAATCTATTTGGTGAAAATTTGAAATTTCAATGCAATAGTACTTAAATTTCAGGGAAAAATAAGAAGTAGGTGTATGTATGACCACCCTAACCACAATAAAATGGTAATATTTTTTTATAATATTTTTTATTTAAGTAGGGGACTCATATCCCAATCTGATGCATATTTTTTTGTATTTTTTTTCCATGTAAATAATTAATTATGATTTTTTATTACAAATTTTAAAAAAGATAAAAACTTGTATGTGTAAGCACCTTCACTTGGTCAAAACTTCATGAAATTAATTTTTTTTTTTAATCTTATAGTATGTGAAGTATAGAATGTGATGCATGTTTCAAATTCAAAAAATGTGATATTCTTTGAAAATTATAGATGTTTTTCAATCAGCCTATCAATCAAGACGTTAGTCATAATTCAAATAGAAAATGAATAATAATTATTCATTAAAGTCAAAGTAAAGAATAATTTATATTGGTGGAAATTTGAGAATCTCCTTTAAAAACCCTTTTCATTTCATCAATTTTGGGTAAAAAAAAATTCGTCAGCCACATGGGCCATCATATCACTTAGATATCACCACTTTTTGGCCCATCATGATCCTGCACATACCCATTCATGGGTGTTTTCTCACCTTCTCAACACAGGAAGCAAACAAGTGTGCTACCTCTCTTGAAATGTATAAATCTACAAACAAGTTACAAATCACTACCCAAGGTCTCTCAGGTGTCAGGTCATGACTTGCTTGGAATGTCTCACTTAGTTGATGTGATTTGCAAGTAATCATAGGGTAGCCTTACATATGTTAAGTTAGAGGGAGATTGGTTCTCTTAATAGAGTTGTTAAGATATTGGAATTGATGCGCAATTGTTACGAGTTTAAAATAATAGTCTAAACTCTACTTTTATCATCATATTTGGCTTTACAATGATGCTCAAACTTTTCCTAAATTACTATTTCAAAAAAAGTTCAAAAGGGAATGGAAAGGAAGAAGTTCCTAGACCTACAAATACTGATGAAGAGTGATAATGGAGGATGCTACAATGGACAACCTTCCCGAAACTAAGTTCCACTTAACCAAATTAGCTAACAATATCATGAAACTAGTGCTATCTTCTAAGGTCTATAGATTTTCAACTATTTATTCACAATGAAACATGAATAAAAGATGAATTTTAAGTGCAACAATCAATTTATGTTTAGACTAGATTTACACTTCTATTTATCATCAACAAACAACAAAAAGCATGAATAAGGAAGGGCATCAACACAACAATATTCTTCAACATCAATGAACAACATCTATTAGTCTACTAAAGCATGTAAAACACATAGAACAATAAATTAAATCTACTCAAATCTATCAACTATGAGGAGAAGAATCATTAAACATGAAGGAAACTCAAGAATCCACCGAATTTAATGAATTTGTATTAGAATTTCAGCAACATGTCTTTACAACAACTCAAATCTCTCTCCAAAAATAAGAGGATACCCCCGTTTTACAGTCCTGAAAAAGAAAAATGAATGGCCAAGATTTAATTTCATTGTGTGGGAAAGATTCACTATAAATTAGGGTTTCACCTACCCCAATATCTTACAATTTAAAATTGCATTCATTATGTTATCTCTATTTTGTCCTCTAGTGTCTGGCACTATAGCACTTTTGTCTACTAGTTGATTCCCCTTTTGTTGTAGCTATACAGTTAGAAACTCATCATCAATAATAGGCTTTCCTTCATTTTTCTTTACAATTGTGTACTCCATGAATTTTCACATCATTTCCTAAAGTTTATTGCATTATAGAATGTCAGATTGTAGCACTTGGAAGGTCAATTTCTTGGACATGCTAGTGATCAGCTCCCAATTCTTCATGCACTTCGATGTATTCTTGATCACTTGTTCTGATTGGGTGAAGGATCGGGTAGAAAAATCCATAAAGTCTAGCATTAGTGAGTCCACAACCCATTTTCCATCTTCTTATGAAAATACAACCTTATTTTCTTAGGGTCAAGCTCGATGGAAGGCATTTCATAATCTGTTATGAGCTTCAAATATTCTTCACAATTCACCCGATGTTGTTTGACCCATTCCAGGTCGAGCTCTACTTCATGGAGAACCTGCTCCAAGACTTCTTTTATGTGGTCTAGGCCCATTTTCCATGTCTTGACCATCTAATGATCATCCTTTGACAAACCCAGCTCCTTCCCCCAACTCCTCTTAGGAATCTTGAGGATAGCCTCAAGCTTAGGATACTTAATCTTATATAATTCCAAGAAGTTAGTAAAAAATTTCTTTGTGCCTTTGAACTGCTTTTGCACTTCCTGAAACTAGCTTTTTGTTTGGATGATATGATCAATGCCCATATCACCACTATAGAGTACCCACTGAACCATTCTTTAGTGGCTTTGGTCCAATTATTTCTTCTCTCCAACTTTCTTCTCTCCAACTTTCCATATGGATCAATATTCAAGTAGGGAGTGTGGAGGCCTAGATTGTACTCAATGATCTCCTTCTCAGAATATTTAGCACATTGGGTAGCTGAGAGAGCATACATTCCCTACCTGAATGTGAGAGGATATGGTATTTACACCTGATGTTTTCTAACAAGGAGAGTATGTGCATTTTTTAGCTACCTTGAAACTTCTAACAAGATTAACCAGTTATTTGGATACTGGGGCAGCTTGTATGGCCTTTCATTAAAGCTTTCAATTTGAATGTAGGTGAATTTGGGAAATTTAATGAATAGGAATCCAAACCTATAAATCAATGCACGGGCACTGTGCATGACTCTTCTTTCAAAATCCCCTACGAGGAGTCTAATAATGTACCCAATAAAGGCATCATTCACCCTATAGTACTCTTTCTTGAAATTTTGGTATTGGAGTTGGGGATGTCTATAATATAATTTTAGCTCTCTTCCTAGAGTTGTTCTTTGTGCAAAAAATAGTTCCCTATAAGGAAATGGATCGGCCAGAAGGTAGACCAAATAGGAGGTCATATAAAACTAGGAGGTTTTCTTGACCATTAGGAACTACTCATGCATAATGTGGATGCTAAACCTGCAAATGTTAGATTTTGACAAACCTTTAGAAAAAAACATAACAAGTCAAGCATCCCTATGAGATATTATATCATGCTAGATATGTTAAATAAGAAATTAAAATACAAAATAAGTTTAATAAAAGCATTAAAAATCAGGTGCAAACCTATCCCATAGTGGGAGTGATACCCCTTATGATATGCCCTTTCCTACCCCTTGATAAGCAAGAATGCCAAGATACAAGTGATAATGCAAATGCCCAAGATTGTAAATCAATAGAGAGGGTCCCTATTTATAGAATAGAATGATAGAATAATGGAAGATAGAAGGAATGTGGGATAAAAGATAATCCAATGGCATTGTGCCACTTGTCATTATTCCAATGGAGGGAGGTTGAGCACATTTTGATCAATGTGCAAGTTTGAATTTTGAATTTGATGAAGTGACATGTTTAGGGGGGATGAAAGGAAGGTTAAATGCCAAGTTTGACTTGTGTAAGAGACATGTAAGAGCTCTTAAATGCTTTGTTGGATGGACAAGTCATGTGGGAGGGAAAATTAAAATTGGGAGAATATTCCCTCAAAGATGCCAAGTTTGAATGAAAATAAGGAATTAATAAATCAATTAAATTGATTTATGTGCACAAGTTGCAAAATCTACAGAAAAGATTATTAGGATTATCATTAATTGTGGTTTGATTAATTTAAGTGAAGATTACTTTATATTGAACTTTGACTTAGATACTTGGATTTATTTAAATCAAATGGGAGGAAATTGATCCATTAGTAATTTAATTAAATAAATTTGATTCATTTAATTAAATGCTAAACATTTGAAGATAATTATATAAAATTTATTTATTTGATTTAAGGAGGATGACTTAGGATTTAATTAAACAAAAGATGATTTATTTAATTAAAGAGGGAAATGATGATAAAGAGATGATTAAGGACAAGATGGAATTAGTGAATCCATATTAGATGCATGATGTCTATTTTTCCTATCTACAACTATTGATCATCAAATCCCAGTTAAACTTGGTTGCTGATCTGATGATCTCTTCTATATGGTAGAACATCTAGTCTTGGAAGTAGGTTGTAGTTTGAATGAAAATGACTCTACTTAGCAAGGTTACCAAGTCATGGTAGTCTTTGTAAAAATGAATCCTTAACAACTCTTGAGGCACCTTCTTTGCACTACCCGTCTTCTCTTTTAACTAGTATTGGTTGATCAATTTCTTACCTTTTAGGGGATCTACCTTCCACATATTATTCACATATTTCTTTGTTTCTTGATCCATATGGTCAAAGGTATGGATGTGGAACATTTCCTCTATGAACTCTATAGATAGGTCGGCCAACACTTTACCATAACTATCCATAATATTCTACTTTTCTCCTAATAAGATTCTCTGAAAGCCATTACTAGTTCAGGGGCTAGAAGAGCTGGTGGGAAACCATTTGCTTGAGCCAAAACACTCTTTCTTATTTTATTTGCATTTTATGTAGTGGGGTTGGTGATGACCTTTTGTCTAAATTCATCTATATTGATTTTCCAAGGTTGGTGTCTGTAATAGTATCCCACACGGTATTAAGCTTGGAGATGACCTCTACTCCTTGAAACTGATACTTCATTTGGTCTTTTTCTTCCCTTCCTCCTAGGAATTTGATAGATTTATTCCCCTTTTCCTTCTCTATGAACACCCTCGATGGTCTTGTAGTTGATTCCATAAATGCCGCAAGAAAAGGTGAAATAGGGATATTCATGTATAAAATAAGGGGAGCATTAGTGAAAACATGAAAAATAGATGTTAGATCAAGGAATTCATTCTTCCAACATAATAATATCCATTAAAAAATATCATTTTCCTTTCGTTTGGCGGAGATAGAGCAATGCGGGCCCAAGGATGTAGGTTAACCTAGGATGGAAACCGTTTTGGAAGAGGAAGTAGGCAGATGATGAAAAGGGATCGATGACCCACATACACCAACATCAATATATTTGTACTGCTAGTGGGGTTCTCCAAGGTGCTAGGCCATTTGGACATGTGAGTTTGATCATTCTTCAAGTTTTGGGGGGAGGGTAATTCAGTCACTTCGACATGTGGGTCTAGAGGTTGCGGGTGTAGAGGTCATCAAGGAAGTTCGGAGCTTTGTCATTTTAAAGCAGCCTTGGCATGAAGGAAACCCACACATAGAGTCCCGTAATGCGAGACCCACAAGTAGGGAGGATGGTGTCATTAGGCTTCAAATTTCAAGTTCCTCATAAATCTATGGGAAAATACCCGTGGGATGCAATTAGGCGATGGTCGTTTGGGGATGGTGGAGATGGGACAACTGTCTACACCGCCAAGTCCACATGAAGCATCAACATGCAATATATACTCAAGGATAGTCAAATGACCATCGAAGGTTTAGACATCACAAGGTGAGTGGAAGATTAGGCTTGTATGTTAAGAAACAAAGGTTGAAGGTTGGCATCCCACAAATCGGCACCCATAACAAAGTGCCTGCTTCCAATATTTACTTAGCGATTTTCATGTGAAGGAAACTAGAGGGAGAAAAAATGATGTAGAGTCCACAAAGCGGATAGGTGAGAGCAGTCGACCATTTAGAAATGGTGAAGAGAACAAGGTAGCCCATAGATGGACCCCCACAATGCTTCATCCACAACAAATTCAAACCTTAGGGAAATTGTGGGTGATTATTATGACAACAAAGGAAGTGGGGTCCGCAAGGCAGAGGGGAGCAAGGAATTTTCTATTTGCGATGGTCATTGAAATGACAGTGAAGCAACAACATAAACCCATGTCAAATGTCCTAGAGGAAAAGGTTTAATGATTCACTGGAGCGATGGACAAGGGCCCCACAAAACCTGCTAGGCAGAAGGTCGGGGTCAAACAACCATTGAGAAATGACGAGAGAAAAGGGGCCATCCATGTGTGAAAACCCACACTCATAGACCTGCAAGAGCCATTGGAATCCACCCCTATCTTAGGATTTTCATCTGGTTCAATAGTGATGGCAAGGAGGTGGCATCTACTCGCATGTGCAGGCTCGACAAGGCTTATGACCACTATTTGAAGTTTTTCATTCGAAAAGCTAAGGCAATGGTGGCGAGCAACCCATAGGCTGCAAGGCCATGAATGCCCTGGTCAAGAATGGTGGCCGAGGTGCAAGGTTATGAATGGCTCGAAACGACCAATTTTCAAAAGGTTTAAAATTTGAAAATATGGGTTTTGTGTGGAATTTAGCATTCTAGTTAGTTTCAAGGTTTTCTTCTTCAATATTTTAATAACTTTGAAAATCTCAATGAAAAACCATGAATAAGGTGGTGGCAAAAAACCTACCTAATACCCCGCAAGAACCTCTAAAGAACCTGAAGGCCACAACGTTTGAATGGCAATGGGATCACACGGGCACGGAGGTGGTAATTAAAGGGAGAGCTCTGAGAGGTTTAGAAGGAATGCTAGTGAAAACTACATGTCAAATTTTCAATTTTTAGGATTTTAGCCATTAATTACCCACATTTAATGCTAGTATGATGACCGATAGGGTTGGTGAGCATGATTTTCAAAATAGTTGATGGCAGAAAAGGTGTAGCCCACAGAATGGGTGACATTCAAGAGTTCCTCATTTTCTAGTTTAGAAAAGGAAACGATAATGAAGTATGTGGGTCCTACAATGCAAGTGGACATTATGGGTTCATCACTAGGAGAACACCAAAGGGAGGATGGATTCCCACAATGTGAAACCTGCATAGGTAGACCCACATGGAGCAAAAGGCACTAGCCTTAGGAACTTAGGGAAAACTACTAGAGGAGCTCTATGAAGGAAAAAGACTTGGAAATTTCTAGGGTGGTGAAACTTCGTCAACTCATGATGATAAATTTAGAGTGTTTGACCATTTTGGGGCTCAAAAATAGGGGCACACAAAATGAGGTGATAGAAAAAAGTGACCCAACGAAGGTATAAAGAGAGGATCCCTATTCTAAATGGGACATGTGTGCTATGGGAACAATAGTTTATTTATGTGATTGCATATGTGTAATGTGATCCCCTATAATGATTTTTTTATGTATCCATTTGTCCTTTTATGGATTCCTTTATATGTATCTAAATCCATCTCTATGTCGTAAACATCTTTTTTTCTTTCACTTGTCTTGTGTTTTCGTTTTGGGGATGATGCAAGGTGTCGAGATATTTAGGTTTGTTCAATGTTAACCCAAAAGGGATTTTTGTTGTTTTTGCTCTCTTTGTGTGTCATTCTTCTAGTTCTATGAGTATTTGGGGAATGATGATGTTTTTGAGCTCTATGAAAACATTGTAGCAAAGAGATATTGACCCTGAATCCATAGATCCCTTATGTATTTTTGGGGGCAACCTCTCCTTCCTTTTTTGTGTTGTAGCTTTATTTCATAAAAATATGACTTGGCATAAGGTTTTATGAGGAAAGATCTCATTTCTTACAAGTATAACGTTGGCTACTTTAAAGAAATTTCTCATAGGAATGGTATTAGCAACTTATTTAAAATGGGGAAATGTACATCAAAAATATCTTCTAATATTTTGAATGTTTCATGGTTGATTTTCTTCTTTCTTGTGATGCATAATTTTTTCTTGGTGGTGTAACTAGGTTTGATGTCCTCAAAGAGTGTGATATTTCTTACTGCATGAATTTCCTCTTAGTGGGGATGTGACACATTTCATTCCCTAAGTTATGAATCTTTTAATCTTGACTTGTGTTCTCTTGGAGATATTAGGCACGATGATCCCTAAGAAGAAGTCCTAACATTAATGAAGAAAAATCCCTTTGAAACAAAAACCTTTTACTAGTATTATTGTTCATAATTTTTTCGCATAATACAACTTGCATACCTTATGTAGCTTGAAACCCTAATTCAAGGTCACCTAGCATAACACACCTTGCTTTTCGATGGATCCTTTCCTCTCATTGTGGTGTCTTATTGAAGTCGTCATTAGGATAGCTTTGATATGGTATGGGAGCATAATATGATTCTCTCATTTTCCACTATTTTGGGATACTCACCTAGTGGATACCCTAAGGTTCCACTACCTAGAGTGAGTGTGTGTGTAATTTTCATATTAGACATCAAGTTATGATTGTGAATGTTCTTTGGATAAATATCTGAGATGTGTTCCACATTGTGTTGGATAGTTAAGGCATGATCCTTCCCCACTTTTATTGGAAAAATAGTTGAGACATGAATGTTCCACATCACATTGGACAGTTAAGGCTTCATCTGCCTCCCTTTTCTTCTTGGTCTTTAGTGCTTTATGATTGTGTATCTTTGTCATTGGTTCATATATATGTGTATTGAATGTCTAATTTAGTGTGAGTTTTACATGGGGTCGTAGTCTTACTAAAGGGGGGGAAAATGTAGTAACAAAAAAAGTATCCTTTTTTCCTTAGCTTGGGAATGAATAATTAATATTAAAATGAGCTTAATGTTACCTTTATTTAGTGTTGTAATGTGTTTTTCACATTCACATTAAGTTTAGGGCCATTTATAAAAAAATAGACTTAATGGTGCCTTATTTAGGGTGTTGTAAAGTGTATATTTTCACTTTCACACTAACCTAGGGATTTATTAGTTAATTGAGGTTAATTTTCCTTAATTGTCCCCTTTAATTCAAATCCAAGTCTAACTAAATATAAATTTTGAGGGATAAAACCAAACATTCATAAATACCATAACACAACACTTAATTTTTGAATGTGTGTGTCCTAGGTTAGTGACCTATGACCCATTCGCCACATGGAAAATGGGTCCTCACTAGGGCCTAAGACCTTATTTTCACATAATCTTTCACATTTCATAAAGTGTGTTCTATCTAAGTGAGCTAGGACCCATTTGCCACATGGTGAATGGGTCCTCACCTAGACCTAAGAACCCTCTTTGAAATATGTTTTTTGGAGATATTTTAATGATTTCAAATCCTAGATTTGATGTCGACTTGTGATATTTTAATTTTGGGAATTGATGATAAGATATGTATAAATACAAGCCTATTTCACTTAGTTTGACCTAGAATATTTATGCAATCTAAGGATATTCACAAGATAATTTCTCAGGTATTCAAGGGAAGATTTATTGAAGACTATTGCAGCAATCAAGATCCATTTCATCATGTCAAATGCATAATGCACCATACATTTTGGTGATCTAATGTGTGTATGTAGCATTCAATATCCAATTAAAGCATTGTTATATATCAAGTTTCATGATCGAGATCTATATTCTTTGAGGCCACATCATGCTAGTTTAAATATTTGTATCCAAGGTTTCAACTAAGGTGTGGTGAGTTGTCACATTATATTTTTTCATTCATCATCCCTTCATGCATTGTTTCATTTCAAGGTTTAATTACCAAAACGGGGTTTGACCATGAAAAACCCCTATCCCCTAACAAAAAAAAACATTTCTCTTAATTGATGTGTGATTGCATGTTTCAGGTTAAAGATCATTTGGAGAGAAAAATTGCAAAACTTGTTAAAGTTGCTAAGAAATTTTTCAAAATTACAGAAACTAAGCTACAAGAAATATTTTTGGCTTTCCGACAGAGCCTAACTAGGATCTGGGAGTGCAGACTGAGAAGAACAAAACCTTGAAACATTTTTTCTAAAGCCCTAGCCAGGACCCATTCACCATAGGGCGAATGACTCCTATGAGGCTCGAAAAAGCACCTTTTGCAGTAGGTACATAGTAGTTGACCCTCTTAAAACCTATGTTTTGATTGCTATATCAATTAGGTTTGATATTTGATTCTCAATTACACATCATAATCCTCATATTGAATGAAATCATTATGTACTTTGGTTCATCATTTTGTTAATTCATTTTAGTGAACCTCTTTTCCATCATTTTACTTCCTTCCAGAGCTAGATTAGTTGAACTAGACAGCAAATTGAAACTAGTTGGATAGGAAAGAAAGAATGGATTACTCACCTATGGGTCCTGCGTTCATTGAACACGGAAAACTCTAGCAGTCAGTAAATAATAAGAATATTAAATAACATAGTCCTTTAAGGTTTGTAGGAATAAATTGGTTAAGATATTATCATCATATTAAAAATCTATGCATGTAGGCATGAAGAATTGTAAGTCGTATCTTGGGTCTCCTTTTCCATAATATAATTTAATCTAGGGGTCATGAAAAAAACAAGATATAGAGATTTAACTATAGAGAAGGGGGATTAATTTCCCCCAACACTCTCAGGTCACAAAAGATCCTGAGGGAGAAAACTACCCTAAAATACCTTATACTACCTAATAAGCTAAAAGAGGAAGGACAAGAAGGAATTTTTTTCCCTTGATTTTTATGATAGGAGTTCTCTGGGACTGAGTGATCATACCTCAAAGGTATCAAAATATAGACCAGATAGCTCTCTACTAAAGGATAAAAGTGTGGGTGTCAAACTTCAGTGGAAAGCACTAGAATCTCAGAGATGCATTGACATCCTATATGGATAGAGGGTCAAGTAGCAACTAGAAACACATAGATTCTACTAGCAACCCAAATGTTCTAGTTTTATATTTTGATGGAAATATATAGAAATACAAAGTACAACAAGAGGAATACTATAAAATTTATTCTAATAATGAAATGCCAAAGAAAGAAGAACAATGGCAACATACTCAGGGTCCAAAACTCTAGCTAGCTTCAAGCAATCAAGTAACACCAACACACATAGTAATAAGAAAAATGTTGGGATTGTGTTTTTTAACTTGCCTTAGTCAAGTAATCACTTTGATGTTCCCACCTCCATGAAAAACCAATAGACCACAAGATATAGAAAACAAATAAAGGAGTAGATAAAATAGACAAAAAGAGGTATAGAGAAAATACAATATAAATGCTACTCTACAAGTAAGATAACGAAAATAAGTAACTAGACACAATATCACTTCCCTTTATAGAAGGACTCAAGTTTGAGAGAAAAAGGAGATGCACAAGATCACCATTCCAATGAAGCGGAGCCTCAAGAACCTACTATAACAATGGCATTGAAGAAATAAGATGGTATAGAAGTGAAGTATGGAGTTGATTGAAGCAAGAGATAATGAGAATAATGCAAAAATAAGTGATAAAATGAGCTAGAGAATTGATCAAATCTAGAGAGATCTTGAGAGAGTGAAAAAAATTGATTTAAAATGACCAAATTGCACACAATATTTATTCTTGGCAGTCAAGATTTGGCAAGGGACATTATGCTTGCGAGTGGAAAAGAATCATAACATTTTTACTATTTTTTATGCAAGAATCTTGTTAGGATGGTAGTGAAACACAACAAATCCACACAGTGTGTGCATCCTTGACAAAAATTGCCTTCAACGATGCTAAAAAATAAGGACATGTGAGAAAATGAGCAAAGGCGAAGGGTTTTTGCATTATCAGACTTGTAAGGCTAGTATGAAGGTAAATTAATGGGAATTTGCATGGGGTGAAAATTTACACCATTAAATTTTACTCCCACTTTAGAGAGAATATGTGTTAATGTGTATGTGAGATAAATTAGAAAGATATTAACGAGAATATATCAATATCATGGAGGAAGCAAACCTTTGATCTATTGTACCTTGATGTAAATGAGGGAGCTCCACCAAAATGTGAAGATGACATGGGTATTCGATCCTACAAAGCTAGCTAAAATTTGAACCACAAATTTTAGGGGAAGGAATTCTCTCTTGCACTTCTAAGGTTTCACACCTTAAAGGAGAGAGATTTTCAACCAAAAATTTGAAGTTCATTTAAGATTAATGTAAATGTGATTGAAAGGATTAAAATATGTCTAAATGGGATGCCCTAAATATAGAAAATTCATAAAATATAATGACTAATGACTGAAAACTAAGGAAATGTAAGATGTTTAAAAAAACACTATGATATGAAAAATGAACTAAAAATGCAAGTAAACTATAACATAAATGACTAAAACTAGAGAAGTGCACCTAGAAACTGGATAGTGTTGGAGAGGAGCTCTAGAAATGTTGTTGTTTCTAGAATTATGGCCTACTAGTGTTGGGTAAAACTATGGTCCAAATCAACTCTTATTTTTTACTCAATTTTGAATTCATATGGGTTTCGTTGGTTCATACCTTGATATATCAATATGAGGTCATAGACTAATAAATGGTATTGGGGCTATTTTCCAAAGGGGGGAAGAGAATAAGTTAATTGAAATGAAATGCATCTATTCATACCTAAACTTAAACAACTATCCTATAATTGTAAGAAAGATAAGATTGTTTTGGATCCCTATGGAAACATCCTAGTGGAACTAGGAGGGGATGTTGCTCCTTTTAAGATTTTGTCTCGAAGTACCAAAGGACTTTAGTGTGATAATACTAAAAATGTGGTGGGGAAGATCGAAGGGGAAGGAGCCAAACCTAAACTGTGGTCGTCTCTCTTTCAGGTCAAACCAAATGGAAAATCGACTTTCCCTCCTATGTGAAACATCTCTGAAACTAGCTAAGGGTAATTTTTCTATTTCTATTCAAGATTTGATCATTGATCATAATATTTCACTAATTGAAAGAGTGTTGGTGTGAAAATTTATGGGGCCTAGACCTAATATTGAGGTGGTTAGGATGTTTGTGAAGAAAAAATGGAGAACTAATGGCCATGTTCTCATCTCTTCCCTATCTAAGGGTTATTTTTCTTGTGTTCTCTTGTAAAGAGGACATTCTAGCTATTAGAAGTGGAGGTTATTGGACTATTGGCAAGTCCTCATTAGCTATAAAGAAGTTGTCCACTAATCTAGATATTTCAGATTCCATTATTGAAACTTTCCCTGTTTGGGTGAGACTTCCTGGGCTTCCTTTGAAGTACTGGAATGTGGATGTTTTTAGTGGTCTACCTACCTCTTTTCATGAGCTCTTTTCCATTGAACCAATGACAGCTCCTAGGAAATGATTGGTATTTGCTATAATATGTGTGGGTGTTTCCTAGAATGTGGATCTATCACCAACTATTGAGTTCCAGTCTAAGTTGGGAAATTGGGCTCAAACTATTGAGTTTGAAACAATCCCTTTTGCATGTTTCAAGTGTAGGAAATCGGATCATTGGGATAAGAATTGTCTTCTTAATGATAGCATGACTAAGGATAGGCCCCAACCCAATTCCAAATCAATTTGGAAAAGAATGAGTGATGGGGAAGAGAAAAAATTTAAAGAAAAGAAGTTTCTAGAAAATGAAAGAAGCAAGAGGATTGTTGTCGAGGTTATCTCCAAGAAAAAAGATTTGGGTGGGACTCATGTTGATCTGGAACATATTTTGGCAGCTTCCCACCAACGAGATGTGGAAGATGACGAGAAAAAAAACACTAATGGATTCTTGCAGAATGGTAAGGAAGATCTAGAATGTCTGATTCATCGGGATAGTTTTCAGTAGACCAATTACGTGGAGAGGGACATTACAAAATGCGGTCTAGATGAAATCCCTTCTCATGGTTTTAATATTCCAATCGAAGATAGAATTTTAATACTGGGGTTTGGGATCCCTTTTTCTTCTCCGTCCTCTAGAAGAAGGGAAGATTTTTCTCTGTTACCTGAGTTTATGGAATCGATGGAGAAGGAGACTGAATCTTTGAGGGATTTGAGCCAGAATGTGGAGTGCATAATTGTGAAGTCTCAAAATAGTAATGGGTTCATGGATACTCTTATGTTAGACCAAAAATGGTTTTATGGGAAATATTGGGAATCTAGAAAGGAGGAGGAGAGTTAGGAAGAGACTGATAGAGAGGACTTAAGCTCTAACAACAAGACGAGGAATAAGAAAATTCCTTAGGTGAATACTTCAAAAGGGATCTCAACGAGAGCTAGAGCCAAGGCAGATTTTTGAGCCATAAATAATAGTCAGGGGAGAAGAACTAGCCATTCGGATAGGGAAAATTTTAGCATGTAGGACATTGTGGATGGTTATCAAAAGATCATTCCTTAAATTTACAATCTCACTCTAGGTAAGATATGAAGATCATTTCATGGAATATTCGAGGGATGAATAGCCTCCATAAGAGAGATGTGTTGCATAATTTTGTTAGAGATCATAAACCTGATATCTTATTGGTTTAGGAATGTAAAATTCCTAAAGAAAACGTGGAAAATATTAAGTTATTTAAATTATGTGGGGTTGAGGGGAATAGCCAGAAGGTACCTCTAGAAGTAATGTCACTTTTTGGAATCTTAATCTTATCAAAGGTGAACCATTTTTGAAACTACAAATCATGTGGCCACTAGATTTACTAATATTAGAGATAATTTTAGTTGGATCATGTCAAATATCTATGCCCCCAATGGGAGGGGGGCTAGAAATCTTTTTTGGCAAAACCTTGCCATCTTTTGTTGTAAATACATTAATGAGACCTGGGTGGTTATGGGAGACTACAATACTCCATTGTAGGATAATGAAAAAATAGGAGGGTCCCAGATCAATATAGAAAGCAAAATGGACCTTTTGGATTTCATCAACAATTAGGATTTGTTTGATTTAGAGTTTCAAGGAGCTTCCTTTACCTGGTCTAAACGCAGAGTAGGTAAGGAGTTGATTCAAGTTAGATTAGACAAAACCCTAATTTATGATCAATGGATTCTCAAATATTTTTTTCTCTTTCAAAGCCCCATTGATAGTGGGCTCTGATCATTTAACTATTATATTTGTGGCAAATCCTATTGTGGCTAGAAGAAATATCTCTTTTAGATTTGAACGGATGTGGTTGCATCATCCTAAGCTCCATGATGAGATTAGGAAATGGTGCAATATTTATGTTTCAGGGACAACTATGTTCAGGATGGCTAAAAAACTAAGAGAAGTCAAAAACAGGATAAGAGTGTGGAATAAAGATTCTTTTGGTAATACCTTTAGAAGAAAAGAAGAACTAAAGTCGGATCTTAAGGAGGTCCAAGAAAGGATCCAACAAGAGGGATGCAGTCTAGAAACTAGAAATAATGAAAATGGGCTTCTTGTGGAGATGCATGACATCATTGTTAAAGAGGAGGAATATTGGAGACAAAGATCCAGGGTTCAATGGCTTTCTTCCAGGGATAAAAACACTAGATATTTCCATATGTCTACACTAAAACACCGTGTTCTGAATAGGATAACTTATACTGAGGAAAACGATGCTCATTTTGAGAATGAAGAGGATATCAAGAGACAAGTTGAGTATTTTAGCAATCTCCTTTCGGCTAATGATGGAATTAATCAAAATCCTTGGGACTCTCTTTCTTTGGATATACCCAGTCTTGTTAAGGAGGAGGAAAAAAAATGCTCTCTGCCATCCCTTCGAAGGAAGAAATTAAGAGGGATACATTCTCTTTTGAAGGAAACAAAGCTCTTTGACCTAATGGCTTTCCTATGTTCTTTTTTCAATGGTTCTGAGAGATTGTGGAAGAGGATGTGGTGAATGTGGTTCAGGAATTTTTTGGATCAAGATGCATCCTAAAGGAACTCAATGCTACCTTCCTGGTTTTGATTCCCAAAAATCCTGGGGCTTCAGATTTTGAACCTTTTAGGCCCATAATCCTTTGTAATTCTTTCTATAAAATTATTTCTGAAGTCCTAACTTCCAGACATTTAACTATTCTGCCTTCCTTAATTTCCCCTTAGCAAAATGCATTTTTTCCTGTTAGGCAAATTTTGGATTCGGTTATTTATGTGCATGAAAATATTCATTCGCTTACCGTTTCTAAGACTGAAGGCTTCCTCTTGAAACTTGATATTTCCAAAGCCTATGACCAAGTTGGGTGGGAGTTTTTATTCAAAATTTTGAGTGTGTTTGGCTTTAACAATAGATTCATTCAACTGTTTTGCCAGCTCATCTCTTTTGCTACTATCGCCATTTTGGTCAATGGATCTCCTTCACACTTTTTTAATAATTCCAGATGATTAAGACAAGGTGATCTCATTTCCCCTATTTTGTTTACTATAATGGTTGAATGCCTTTGGAGGAATCTGAATAGATTGGTGGTTCAAGGAGCTTTTTTGGGTCTACGCCCTTCATCTAGAAATCTTGTTAGCTCCCACAAACAATTTGTTGATGATACCATTTTGATGGGCGAATCTATACTGGTTGAAGCTAAAACTCTTAAAAAAATTATGGATGACTATGAAGGTGCTTTTGGTCAAAAAATTAATATTAAAAAATTCTCTCTTTTTTTCTTCAATATTCTAGTTAGAAGACAAAATAGGATTGCTAACATTTTTGGGCGTAGAGTGGAGGTTCTTCCTTCAATTTACTTGGGATTGCCATTGGGCCTTAAGCCCTCTGACTCATTCTGGAATTCCTTGGTGGACACATTCAACAAAAATTTGGCTGGTTGGAAATGAGCTCTTCTTAGTCAAGCTCGTAAGATTCAACTCCTTAAAGACACTCTTCAAAACCTTCCTATCTATGCTCTGATTCTTTTCAATATTCCTCTTAAGTATGCGAAAGCTATTGAAAAAATCCAAAAATGTTTTCTCTAGTCTAGAGTTGAAGAAAGGATGAGGATGCCCCTCATTGATTGGGACTTGGTTTGTAGACCAAAGAAGCTTTGGAGTTTGGGCCTCAGAAGAATAAGAACTATTCATAAAGCTCTTCTTGCAAAATAGATCTAAAGAATTCTATCCTCAACTGGTGAATGGAAGAAACTCATAAAAAGTAAATATCTAGCTAACATGGGATTTCTTAATTCTTTGTTGGAGTCTCAGTGTCTACCTAGGGGTTTGCCTCTCTAGAATTATATATTAAAAGGTAGTAAATTACTTCATCTAGGTTTGGGATGGAGTATAAGAAGTGGAAATCTTGTGAGGTTCTGTTAGGATAGATGGCTTTTGAGGAACCTTTGGTTTCTTTTGATAGTTTCAAACATTGGGCTGACATTTGCAAAACTAATTTTGGACCCCTAGTTAAAGATTATTGGAGGAATGTATGTTGGGTGAATCTTTGTCAGATACGTATGGATCTTGCCCCTATTCAATCCTCCCTTATGCCTTTCAGATTGGACTTGAATTTTCAGGAGAACATCTTTGTTTGGATGAATTGTTCGTTAGATAAATTATGTGTTTCATCAGTTGTCTCTCTGTTGTATTTTTCTCCAGGCCCTCCCCCATTTTGGGCCAGAGCTTGGTTAAGCGACTTGACCCCGAAGGTTAACATTTTATTATAGATCCTTCTTTAGAATAAGGTGCTTACAGTGGAAACTCTATGCAAGAGGGGATTTTAGATCCCTAACCATTGCTACCTTTGTAAGTGTGTAGTAGAAAGGGTTAATCGTCTATTAATTCATTGTACCTTTGTGAACTCTATATGGGATACTTTCTACTCTCTGTGGAGAATATCCTAGGTGTCGCCTAGTACTATTAAGGATCATTTTATTCAGTGGGTGGCCCCATCCTCTAATCTGCATATTCACAAGCTATCCAATATTTGAATTTTCCTTATGTAGTCTAGGGGGTTTGGAAGGAGAGAGAAAATAGAGTGTTCGGGGATAAGGAATCTTCAGAGAAACTCGTGTTTGATAAAATTTTCAGACTCATTGGGGAAAACTTTAATTTGTCTCCTCTTCATGAGGTGGTGATGGAACCTATGGTGTGCTCTGCTTATGACTCTAAAATGGACAAAGCTTGGAAGATTAAATGTGATGTGTCCCTGGCTTCTAAACATGAAAAATATAATCAAGATGGTGTCTTGTGGTATCACCCTCCCAGGGGTTGGATTAAAGCTAATTTTGACAGGGCAGCGAAAAGGAATCTAGGATTGGCTCGGAGTTGAGGTGTATTATGTGATGATAAAGGTATGTTCATTGTTGTGGTTGTTGTTTCTTCAGGGAAGCAAACCAATAATTTAGTTAAGGCTAGAAATGGGGAAATTGAAAATTTTAAAATTCCGAAGTGGGCCTTTCATGAAATTAAGGACCTAAACTTGAAAAATAGAGCCCTGACTAGGAAATTGGAAATTTTGGAAACCAAGATGGCGGAGCAGAACTCGGCTAAGCCTTTATGGATGGCGGAAAAGAAGATAGCCATGGTGGACTGCATTCAGGAAGAGGTGGAATTTACCAAAAGCCTTAAGAAGTATGGGGAGATCCTGGTAAGAGAGGTAGAGAAAATCAAGGAAGCTCTGAAGGCCACTATTGAACAAAATCACAAAATTATTAAGAATAACTCTATTGCCCTAAGAGCTTTGGCAGAAAAAATGGATATCGCTCAGCTGAGACTCTTAATATTGGATCTAGACACTGAGAAGAACAAAAACAAAGCTAGGGATTTGGGCCCTTCATAGAGAACTAGGGCCAACATGAAGAAAAGACAGGACGCTGAGTGTTTGGAGACCCAGGATCTTAGGATGGTGGTCCAAGATATGGACATCCTGGAAATGGAAGTGGATGAGACCTTGAAGTCTTTGGGTTAGTCTTGGTTTTGTTCTCATTGGTCTTTTTTTATCCTTTAAATGTTTTTTTTTTGTTGGTTACTTGTCTTTTCTGTTTACCTATTTTTTGCAGCCTTTCTTGTCCGAGATTTTCTTTTGATCTATCTTTTCATGGCTTGTAAACTTTGCAGTTTTGGGTCCCCATCAAACCTATTTGTTCCTCTATCAAAAACTATTCAAAATAAATCACATGATATATTACCACACAATACAAAGATTAATTCATTGATCCAGCACAAAGAGTGGGCCCTACCTCCTCGACTGCTCGATGATGGAAATTACTTCAAATCAACTCAATTGCATTCATGCAAAGAGAAAACCAGATTCAAAAGAACAACACAATTCTATATTCATAAGTTATATGTAATTGTTCAAAACTCATACATATTTATACTGGATTATGCATCGATATTTAGCTATAGTTTATTTTTGGCCTACAGCCAACAAACTATCAAGTCTAGTAACAAAATGATATACGAAAAGGTATGAAAAATAACATGGAAAATGATATGGCTATTGGTCGCAAGTTCATAATAGGCTCAAACAAACAATATAAAAAATAGCAATAAACTGATTGAGTAATTATCACCGGTTTCATCATGCATCCATTTTCTTGAACATTTGTATCTATTTATTTCCTATGGGTTTATCATAAATTAGTTCAACACTTTCGATTGAATAATGGCATTTCCTAATTATTTCATTTCTTAATGTATTTTATCAAATATCTATACTTATTGTGCCAAATAGTAACAGAAAAGGCAGAAAAAGGGTGAATGAAAGGAAAAATGAAGGATGAAATATTATGACTTATTAACCCTCATCAATTGGAACTAATCCTCCACTCTAGGCAACCTAGTCCCAGATCTGGAAAATTGCACAGGAGCCCATTTCAGCCAAATTGGTGTCTGAATCTATAGGAATCTTTGAAACACCTGTACAGTGGGACTAATTTACCACAACTGGAAGAAGTTTCCACTTTAAATTTTCTAAAAATTTGAAATGGGAATTTGTAGCTCTCAACTTGCACTTCTTCTCCTAATAAGTTTCTAGATCTGAAACTGCAAAATTCGGCCTATAGGTGTTCTACAAGCTTCTCTTAGGGTTTTTAAAACCTTGAAGGGCTTTGAAACTTTGATGATAGCTTTTCCAATTTTCCTCTTTGAAAAATTTACAAACAAGACCTATAAAAATACATGCAAAGTGAGGGAAAAATGGTTGAACGGTTAGAGAATAGGGGTCTTCCTTGGTCTAACCCATTTTTAAGAAATTAAACCAAATCAAGAAATAAGATGAAGCATAAAATATGAAGCAATGGAATTAGAAACTTTCCATGATGTTAGATCTTGAGTTGTTATAGCAATGGATGAAGATTCAACCCTTGAATGCTTTAGAAAGATATCTTGCTTAAGAAGAATGAAGAATGAATGAATGGGTTATGAATTAGGCTTTAGAGTTTTGTACTTATAGGAAATACACCTAAAATTCATATTAATTTGATCCTGAAGGCCGACATGGAGGAAAATTAAACTTCAAACCTAATTTTTACCACTCAAACCCTGAAAACAGCTCAAATAGGACTAAATTGCCAAGTTGGGTGACTTAGTCCCACCTGTATGGAACTAATTCGCCCAAATGGGTGACTTGGTCCAATAGGGGCTCTTTTGCCAGCTAGATTGTTGGGGAGTGAAGAATTTCAATTTTTATGTTGATTTAGTCAAGTTTTTTATCATATTAAGCCTTGGGATGCACAATATGGGGTCATAGGGGCTTATTAATGATGATGTAAAGGGTAATTTAATGCAAGGGTGTCTAAAATAGGACCAAATTAGGCAAAAAATTGTCTCTTTCCTCAATAGTATAAATTTTTTGGTGACACATTTATCCCCCACTTTAGTGAGAGGATGAACTTACTTCAAATTCACACTAAAGTAGACATTCAAGAGGGGTCCAATTGTACCAATGCAAATGACAAAGAATGAAAATGATCAAAGCAGCAGTCAATCCTGAAAGATCCAAGATCCTGATTCAAACCATCATAAGAACAAAATGACACACACAAGGTGAATGATTTCCAGAAAAGAAAGATACACGATCCTGCAATGGCAAGAACTAAAGGAAGAACAAGAATTAGAAAAAGTAAAAGGGTGGATCAAGATTTGACCATTTTTCCAACACGTTGTGGATCAGATCTAGGCTCTTTGTCCAAAAATGCATACTCACTCTGAGGTGATGAAACTTATGGTTGTCTTTCAGGTGAGAAGTTCCAAAGAAGTGGTTTAGTAAGAAATTCATGCCAGTGTGTTGGATTCCCACCATATAATGAGAAATTAATGTCAGTGTGTCGACTTCCCATCATACTAACCATACCAAAGTTAACCTTTGATAACTTTGAGAAGGCACCACAAAAAGAGAATTGATTTGGTTTTCGAGCTTCATGAGAGAAGAAAAAATTTGTATGCTTGGAGCTCATGAACAAACAGGATGGCTCCAGAGGCATGCAAGGTGGCCATATAATCAGAATTGTAAGTGTAAGGAATGTTCAAAGGGATTTTTCTTAGTTTGTGAAATGCCGCGTATTAGGGAACATTGTGCTTAATGTCTCCAAGAGAGGAAAAGTGAAAATGGTCTCATCTTGAGCAAAATTGTACCTAATGTTTCCAAGAGAGAAAATTGCAAGAAAAAAGAAAATCACATAATGAAATGTGAGTGTCAATGTATGCCCCCACTTTAAAGCAGTTTCTAACACCATTACTAAGAGAAATTTATTTCTAGTAGAAGAAGAAACGAGAGCTTATTCAGAAATCCCTATGCCAATTCATATGTTTCCTATAAGCTACATCATGAAAAAGGTAGTATTTCACATGCAAGCCAGCTTAAGCCATGTCGTCTACATCCCAAGATTGTTTTGATATTTTCATTAAAGGTTAATGACTAGCCAAAATAGATAACAACAAGTTAAATATGAGGATAAGGCTATCTAACCCTTTTGCCCCACTTATTCCAAGACAAGGATGAGATGAATAGGATGAAAGTAAGTATCAGGTATAGGGATTAGGTGCTCCAATACAGGGAAGAGCACTAGACTCCCTAAGATGTTGAATTGTATAGTTTAAAGTCTTAGACAAAAATGAAGATAAGGGAGATACCCCGAGATATTTCTTGAAATAATATGATAGGTCATTTTGTGTCATATGTGCATTGCATCCATGTGAAGGAGGGAGATTGTATCCGGTACCATAGCAATCTTCCAAATTAGATGAAGGGGGTTTATGTTTCTGAGAAGGATTGGTTTTTTCATGAGAACACAAATCCTTTTTAAAGTGATGTGTCATTTCTTCATGATGGATGGGAGTTAGATAGCCCCCATCACTACCAAGTTGAGCATATAAAACAAAAGGTTGTTTTGTTTTAAGTTATGATATTTCACACTCTCCCTTAAAGGAAGGTGTGAGACCCCAATCGCTACAAGAACTTGTGTTTGAAAAATGAATCATTTGTATATGACTCTTTGGACCATGAGGGTGATATTTTGAAAATTTTATTGAATGGAGGTGTAGAATCTAACAACACCCAACTATTTCAAATGATTTTTGTTGTAGGTGAATGATTAGAATCAACTTCTATAGGTTCAAGTTTTGATCTAGGAATGAAAGGATTAGGGGAGTTGTAAATGTTGTGATCATTTGATTCATAGCTTCATTCATCTGCATCAACCATGTATAGCATGAATGCATAGTCTCCCTAGGAGAATATTGTATGGAAGGGGTCCTTGCATGATATGGATAAAGGTAGGAAACAGTACAGGTCCAACCTCAATAGGTAGTGTGATCATTCCTAGTGGTTTCCTATGAACATTATCAAAGCCATGAATATGAACATCATTAAGTTGAATGATATTTTTGTCCATGCCAAGTTTGTTTAGGAGATGAATGCTATAAACAAGCACATTATTAGATTGAAATGCAAGTTAAGACAAGGATTCCTTATGAAATCCATCTACAATGCTCAATAATAGGAAAATGAAGAAAAAAACATAAAATATAAATGAAATCTGAATTAAGCAATGCAAACACTTGATCCCATGGGGGATTTGGTGCCAATTATGTGTAGAAATTGGCCCTTTTCCAACTCCTTTGTAAGCTTGATGATGGTTGATCCACTTGATGGTGAAGAAAAATGTGGCTCCTTGCTAAAATATGAAATAACCTAGTTATGGTGATGGAAAATGCTCAAGAAGATGAATATAATTTATTTCAATTGAGAATAATAACTTTACTCTCAAATTGTGGATGAAGAATGAGAGGAAAAGTCTCTCATTTATAGATTTCAAATTTGGAAAACTGAGTGAGATTGAGCAATGTGGGATCATTCAACATCCAATGGCCAAGTGCCACTTGTCAAGATGTGAATGGTTGAAGGTTGAGCACATTTTGATGAAAGTGCACAATAAATGACATTAGGTGGTATTTTAAATTTGAGAAATTACATGTGGGAGGGAAGAAAGAATGAAATAAATGCCACTTGGCTCAATGCACAAGGACATGTAAGAGGAATGAATTCTTTGCTATAAGGACAAAACCACTTGGATTGAAATTCAGATTTGAGGGAATATTCCTCCTTTATTCCATGTTGAGAGAAAATAGGCAATTTAATAAATCAAAGTAATTGATTTATTGTGCAAGTTGCATTCTCTAAAGAACGTGACATTTTTTAGGATTAAATTAATCATGGATTAATTAATTTAATGAGGAATCAAGGGATGTGACAATTTAGACTTAAATTTATGCATTGATTTAAATCAAATTGAGAGGAAGGGTTTAAATAAATAAATGTTTTGATTTATTTAACTAAAGGGGATAATGTTAGACTAAATCAAATAAGGTTTAATTTATTCAATTTAATAAGAAGAATTTAGAGACCTAATTTAAATAAAATGAATTATTTAAATGAATAGAGATAGAGGATTAATTAAATTAAATTGATTAATTTAATCAACAGGGGAGAAAGACCTAATTAAATAAATAATGAATTATTTAATTAAGGGATGGAAGGTGTTGATAAGCTGAGAGTATGATTCAGGATGAAATGATGTTAGTAATAAGGATCAAGTGTGTAGGATCAATCTATATATTTTCCATGTCTACACAAACATTAATTTCTGCTCCATTGTCAATGAGAGTGCGTCTAATTAAGGTTTCACTAATGATGACCTTTATCATCAAGGGATAATTCTTGTTTTGAATATCAAGTGAGGTTAATTCATGTTTAGGGAATGTGATATTTGATTGGGTGACTTGCATGGGATGAGAGGAGGATGTTACATTATTCAATTTTATGTAATATTGGATCTCCTCCTACATTATTTGTAATATTTCTTGAAATGGAGACTTGTATATAGGTGATAGTTGAATGAGTTTCCACATAGATATATTATGAGTCTTTTTAAGCTCTTCAACACTAGGGACTCTAGGTTGAGAAAAGGGTAATGGTGTGGGAGT
The DNA here is from genome assembly GCA_007115665.2 of Sequoiadendron giganteum. Taxonomy (NCBI): domain Eukaryota; kingdom Viridiplantae; phylum Streptophyta; class Pinopsida; order Cupressales; family Cupressaceae; genus Sequoiadendron; species Sequoiadendron giganteum. The sequence continues at coordinate 130,069,625 of CM021105.1, forward strand.
GATGTATGATCCCCTATATGTTTTAGTCACTAAGTTACAACTTAGTGGCTACAAAAGAGTGTTATGATCAGATTGCATCATGTATTTCAAGAAATATCTTAGGTTTTTGTGTGATGCACTAGTGGGAAGTGACTTAGGAAGCTCACTAATTAAAGGATATCCCACTTCTGTAGTCATAACCTCAAGATTCTTGTCTTTATTTGCATTTTTTTAGTGAAAGGGATTCTAAAGTCACTTGATAATCTTCACCTAGGGAAGGTTTAGTACATTTGAAGGATATGTGTCAAGGTTCACATGTTCTTGCACCATGATATGCTCCCTAGCAGGAGAGTTCTTAGGAGAATGACAAGCCAAATGCTTTTGACATTCAAACGTAGGTTATTTTAAAAGGACCTCATCACTAGTAGGGGAATGATGAATCGTTGATTTTTCTTGCTTAATAAGGGTTTCCCTAAAAGAAGGGGGAAAACTAAGATACTCATGACCTTCATCAATTGTGTTTTCTAACATCAAAGTATTTTCTTCACAACTAGGCAAACTACTAGGAGAAGAACAAATGTTACTGTCATGATTACATATGGTTGTGTTGTCTTGTTTATGAATGTCTTGTCCACTAAGAGAGGTAAGAGTAGAGAAACAATTAGGATTCTCAAAATATGTAAGATACTAACATGGTTTGAACAAAAATGAAAATAACTTGTAACCATTTCATAAAAAATTTCAACAATATAAACAATGTATATCCAAAGATGCAAAACACTTTTATCGAATGTATGCAAAACTTTAAGAATAGAAAAATTGTGTATGCAAAAGTGAAAAGTGTTTTTACCCATGTTATGCAAAATTTTAGAATTGTGAAAAATTTCAGATCTAATGATGCTTTAGATTGAAATGATTTGAAAAATGACTACCCTAAATTGATGTTTTCGAGCTAGATGCATAAAAAAAAAAGTTCACAAAACTTTCCAGAGTTATAGTATATGAAAATAGGAGGCTTAGGAAGCACAATAATAAGGTTTTTGATGCTGTAATAGACAATGAAAAATTTGGATTCAGACTAACTCGCCCGGAATGGCGAATGAGTCCTAGTTAGGGTTTTTTTCAAAATTTCTAGAAATTTTCAACTAGTTTTGATGCTTTTGATGTTAGATGACCAAGAGAGGAAATGTAAATGTAGATTTTATAGTAGTTTCAATGATTGGTGATGCAAAAATGCAAATTATAAGCAGTTTCATTAATGCAAAAATGTGAAACCCTAGAATGTGAATTAACTAATGCAAATTTCTAATGGAAAGTTAATGCAAGCTAAATCTAGGATGAAGAAGGACTCTAAATTAGAAAAGAAGGTATTTGAAAAGTGGGTTCACCAAAATTAACCAAAAATTTTAGGGGAAGGAATGCTCTATTGCACTTGTAGGGTTTTGCTCCTAAAAGGAGAGAGATTTCCCACCAAAACTTGGAAGTTCATTCAAGATTAATGTAAATGTGATTGAAAGGATTAAAATATGTCTAAATGGGATACCCTAAATATAGAAAACTGATAAAATATATTGAATAATGACTGAAAAATAAGGAAAATAAGATGTTCGAAAACACATTATGATATGTAAAAATGAACTAAAAATGCAAGTAAACTATAACATAAATGACTAAAACTAGAGAAGTGCATCTAGGAATTGGAAAGTGTTGGAGATGAGCTCTGGAAATGTTGTTGATTCTAGAATTCTGGCCTACTAGGACTAATCCACCATTCTGGGCGACCTAGTCCAAGATTTGGAAAACTGCATAGGAACTTGTTTCAGCCAAATGGGTATCTAAATATGTAGGATTATGTGAAAAACCTATAAAATGGGACTAATTCACCATGACTGAGGGAACTACCCACTTTGAATTTTTTGCAAATTTGAAAGGGGAATCTATAGCTCCTAACCTGCACTTTTGCTCCTCATAATTTTTTGGATTTGAAACTATAGAATTCGACCTGTAGGTGTTCTCCAAGCTTCTCTTAGGGTTTTGACAACCTTAAAGGGCTTTAAAACTTTGATGATAACTTTTCCAATCTTCCTCTTTGACAAGTTTACAAAAAAGACCTACAAAATACATGCAAAGAGAGGGGGAAATGGTTGAAGGGTTAGAGAATAGACGTTTGCCTTGGTAAACCCCCTTTTTAAGTAATTAAACCAAATGAAGAAATAAGATGAAGCATGAAATATGAAGCAATGGAACTAGAAACTTTCCATGATGTTAGATCTTAAGTTACTACAAAAATGGATGAAAATTCAACCCTTCAATGCTTTAGAAAGATGTCTTGATGACTTAGAATTCAAAAACCCTCGTTTGCTAAAGAAGAGTGATGAATGAAGAATGAAGAATGATTGAAAGAGCTATGAATTAGTGTTTAGAGGCTTGTATTTATAGGAAATTCACCTAAAATTCTTGTTAATTTTATCCCCAAGGCCAACATGGAGGAAAATTTAACTTAAAACCTAATTTTTCCAACTCAAACCCCAAAAATAGCTCAAATAGGACTAAGTTGCCAAGATAGGTGACTTAGTCCCACCTCCATGGGACTAATTTTCCCATATGGGTGACTTGGTCCCATAGGGGCTCTTTCACCAACTAGATTGTTGGGGAGTGAATAATTTCAATTTTTATGTTGATTTAGTTAGGTTTTTTATCAAACTAAGCCTTGGCATGCACAATATGGGGTCATAGGGGCTTATTAATGATGATGTAAAGGGTAATTTAATGCAAGGGTGTCTAAAATAGGACCAAATTAGGCACAAAATTGTCTCTTTCCTTAAGAGTATATAATTTTTGGTGACACACAGTTAAACCATGAACATGTTAGGCTACAAACAAACATGTTAAGTGAAAAAAAAATCCTAATAGACATGATTTCATAAGACACAATATGACACAAGTTGGCATAGTAATACATAGTATGATCAGATGAGATAGAAGAAACACATTGATTAGATAGATAAGTATGTGGCTATTGTAAATTATGTTGCAGGACAACCAAAGAAAAGATGGGTTTAGTCAAGCTACCCCCAAGCTAGGTGCCAAGATATAAGGCATCAAACATCAAGACACACAATTCCAAATATCAGTATATGATGCAAAGGAATCCTTGTCAAGACATCAATAAAATGAGGAATTCTTTTTTGAAAGAAATTTTTAGAAAGGGTATCTTTCAACATGGAACCCTTTTGAAGGAACACCCCATTTGAAAGGCATAGAATTTTCACAAGTTATTCTCTCATCAAGGAATCCTTTTGAAAGATCTTTAGTCAAGGAAACCTTTGGAAAGAATTCTCCTTTTTCAAAGGAATTTTTTTGGACCCTTTCATGTCAAAAAAAGTGCTCGTTTTTCAAAAGGAGAATTTTTAGATTCTTTTGCTAAGGAATTATTTTGAAGGAACGGTTTTGTCAAGTATTCTTGAGAGAATACATCACTTTGGAAATTGATGGTTTTCAACAAGGTATATTTTTTACCAAGGAATTAAATGTGAAGAAATTTGACAGAAAGGAATCCTTTCGGAAGAATTCTCCTTATCAAAAATTAGAAAAGCATGGTAGCCCCCCTTAGGATGATGTGTGTTGTACAGAGGAGCACATGAAATCCTAAGGAGAGAAAGGAGAGGTAGAGATGTTGTGGCACACAACACATAGAGAGATGTATCTATGGTATGTTATTTCAACCCTTTTGAAGGAACAACCTATTTGAAAGGCATAGAATTTTCACAAGTTATTCTCTCATCAAGGAATCCTTTCGAAAGATCTTTAATCAAGGAAAACTCTAGAAAGAATGATCATTTTTCAAAGGAAATTGTTTGGACCCTTTCATGTCAAAAAAAGTGCTTGTTTTTCAAAAGGATAATTTTTAGACTCTTTTGCTAAGAAATTCTTTTGAAGGACGGTTTTGTCAAGGATTCTTGAGAGAATACATCATTTGGGAAATTGAGGGTTTTCAACAAGGGATTATTTTTACCAAGGAATTCAACATAAAGAAATTTGACATGAAGGAATCCTTTTTGAAGAATTATCCTTATCAAAAATTAGAAAATCATGGTCTCTCCCTTTAGGATGATGTGTGTCATATGGAGGAGCACGTGACATCCTAAGGAGAGAAACGAGAGGTAGAGATGTTGTGGGACACAACACATAGAGAGATGTATCTATGGTATGTTATTGCACACTAAGAGACAATAAATTGAAATCAAAACATCAAAAAGTAGATATGAAAAGACAAATAAATCAAGAGATAGGGGGAATTGAGAATCTGGGGTCAGAACTATCTATAGATACAAATAGATAAATATAATATCATATATATATGAATCACCATCAATCCACAAATTTCTTAGAACTTAAAGAAGAGAACATGAAGAAAAAGTAGAAATAAAAGTTGGTTCAACATTAAAGAAGGCCTAAATGCCTCCAACGCTTTGCATCATCCCAAATAGTGAAAAGAAATATTATGACACATAGATTAATGATGGCACAAATAGAAGAAGTGTACTCAAATTTTTTGCACCTATATCCAAGTACCTCAAAGGGTTGCAAGGGTCCTCAAGGTAGGATCACAAACATAAAAATACAAGTATGAGGGAACACAAACACATAAATAAATCTAAACTATAGGTGAAGAAGAGGCACCACCCTAGTCCTCATCGACCAACAAGTCGTCCTACTCCCAATCTAGATTATTGTAAGGGGAGGGAGGACAAGCCTACAAGGGCGGGATAAGAAGGGTAGTACCTTATGACTCACCTACAAAGAGAGCCAAGGAAGAAGGTACCTTAAGGTATTCTTCACCAAGCTACTATGAAGCAAAGGTCATCGACTTTACAAAAATTAAGGACAAAGCTGAGATATCATCCACTGAGTTGAACATGAACTTCTTAGTAGTTTCATGTGTCAACATAGTAGGAGAAAAACAAGATGCCTGAGGGTCACTACCGGCCTCAACAAAAGGGGTAGTGATAATCACCAAGATAGCACAAGCCAAGACAAAATTAGCCTCTAAAGAAAGTGAACCCTTCTTACGACCATCCCTTATGGTGACGTAATCCTCCAACTTATGCTTCAATGGAGGATGTGGGATCCTCAAAGAAGAATCGAGAGAGGAGGAAGAAGAATAAAAAGCCATAGAGGAGACCACTTTGTATTAGGAATGTCAATAAATTGCGAGAAAGGAGTGATGTCCGAGAGGGACATCAAAAGGCGAGGCTTTAGAGAGGGAGTGATGAAGACTTGCACCCTTTTTGAGTGAGCCTCATCAAGACCCTTCGAAGAAGCTAAAATAAAAATAGATTTGATGGAAACTTAATTAGGAATGATAAATGAAAGTGGTGAAAGAGAATAAATAGAAGCATAGGAAACAAGCTCCTCATTATTCTTCTATGAGGTGGCATGCTCTATGGAAAGATCCTTTTGCTAGGGTTTACACTCATGTGCTAGCCGATTATGTGGTCTACAAGCGGTAGAGGACCCAACTTGAGAAGAGGTCAAAGGATATTGTGCAACTACAAGAGCACCCTTCACAACCATTGTCATACTTCTCCAAAGTTGGAGTAGGAGGAGAAAACACCAAGGTAGAAACAATAACAAAATAATAAATAGACACAAGAGCATCGATGGCAGGCCTCTTCCCCTTCATTACTTGGGGGAAAGGTGGAAAAATAGTTGGAGGCTGCAGAGGCTGAGACACATGAACAACCCCATAATAACACTTCCCTTTTCTAGTAAACAATGGTTTGGGGAATTTGGGTAGAACATGCAACTGAAAATATTGACACTTCATCTTCCGTAACTCGGGGACTATCACACTCCCCATGCGAGGGACAAGAGTGGGAATTGAGGATGCCACCACGGGTTAGGAATTAAAATAAATTAGAGTAGAAGATACAAAAGGAGAATTCTCTAGAGCGGAAGAAAGCTTCTCTCTCCCCTTTGACAAGGTAGTAGAAACCTTCATAGAAACAACATTTAGAGATAGAGGAAAACTAGCTTTCGAAGTTGAGCCCCAATTCTTATATTTAACATAGGCTTGATATAACAGATCTCTCCTTGGAGGGAGAGATTTGATTGGGGCTGGCCAAAAGTGATCTAGAAAAAAGATCCCACATGACACCAATAGTTTATAGTCAATGTCATGAACTACATGCACTATGACCTCATGGGGGAACTTTAGACACTTGTGGACTAAAAAGGAAACATCATTCATAGATGCTAGCCTAACTCTAAGCATGTCATATTACATAATCACAACAATTGTCACATTTATGGCCTTAGGTCCCTTCGAGACTAACAAAGAAATGGTACCCATAAGGGAAATATAAATTCCATCATGAGTATAGAGAGTGGCCTACTACTCTTCATATTTCTCCTTATGTAAACTATTTATGAACAAGGTTTCATCCATTATCACATTCACCTGACTCATCAGATCAACTATGACACTAGTCATGTGATGTTGCCATTAATTTGAGTGGGAACATACACTAGGGAAGGCTCCCTATTTAGTGGAAAATCTTGTGAGATAAAAATTATATCAGACATAGCACTCGTATTCTAAACATGAGACATACGTTTGAGTGAGACCACGTTCACATACTTAGACTAGACCAACTTAGAAGATGTAAAAGATTGTGTGTCTACATTTGTAAGCAATGACCTATCAAGATTTTGTTCATATATGTTTAGGGATTCTTCTAACATTGTGTTAGGAAGTTGTAGATTGGGTCATTACGATAAATGCCTTATGACAGATGAATCTTTGACACACCCAAGACATGAGAGAAATATATTTGACACAAAGGGATGAAATAAGATAGTTCACGTTGGGTTCGCCAAAATTTAGATAAGCATGATTCACTGCCCCCAAGACTCTTAGGTCATGAAAGATCCTAAGAGAGCGAATTTCCCTAAACTAACTCAAACTACCTAATAAGCTAAAAATGAAGGGAAAAAAGGACTCTATCTCCCTTATATTTTATGACAAGAGTTTTTTGGTTTCAAATCAACACACCTTAGAGGTCTTAAATTGTAGAACATATGGCCCTTTGCTAGAGGCTGAAAGTGTTGGTGTCGAGCTTCAATGTGTCATACTTATCTTAGAGACGCTCTAGCATCCTACATAGATAGAGGGTCAAGTAGCAGCTAGAAACACATAGAGTCTATTGACAACCTGAATGCTTTGGTTTTATAGTTTAACAAATATATATATATAAATGTAGAGTACAACTAGAAGAATACTATAAAAGCTATTCTAATAGTGAAATGATAAAGAAATAAGAAGAATGGCAGCTTACTCAAGGTCTAGTTATCCAGCTACCTGCAAGTAATCAAATAAAACCTACACACATAGTAAGAAGAAAAATGTTGGGGCTATATTTTAGAACTTGCCTCATTCAAGTCCCCATTTTAGTTCTCCCACCTCTATAAACAACCAATAGACCAAAATATGTGGAAAAGAGATAAAGGAGTTGATAGAATAGACACAAAGAAGTAGAGAGCAACAACAATCTAAATGCTACTCTACAAGTAAGATAATGCAAATAAGAAAATAGACACAATATCACTTCCCTTTCTCTGAGAACTCAAGGCTGAGAGAGGAAGGAGATGCATAATATCACCACGCCAAAGAAGTGGAGCCATAAGAACCTACAATAATAATTGTGCTGGAGCAAGAAGATGGTGTAGAAGTAAAATATGGAGTTGAGGGAGGCAAGAGATATTGAAAATAATGCAAGAAGAAGTGACATAATGAGCTAGAGAGTTGATCAAATCTAGAGAGAGCTTGAAAGAGTGAAAAAAGTTGAGTTAAAATGACTAAATCTGGGGCAAATAGTCATTCTTGACAATCAAGATTTGGCAGGGGATGTTATGCTCGCAGGTGACAAAGAATCATAATGTGTTTACTATTTCCTGACATAGGAGTATTGTTAGGACTACAACATGACGCACGAATGACCGTGTGACATGCCCATGTCCTTGTCAAAAGTTCCCTTCACTAACGCTACAAATAGGGACACGTAGAAAATATGGAGCAAAAGCGACGAGTTTTTGCATTATCAAACTTGTACGGCTAAAATGCAGGTAAATTATTGGGAATTTGCATAGGATACAAATTTACGCCATTATAGTAACCACCTAAAATGCTAATGTTGTGTCATATCCTTTTTACAAGTAGTTATAGATAATTATCTTTTGTTCTATTAGATAGTGCATACAAAGAATGGAAATAGACAAGGCGACATATTTTAGGTGTCATTACTTTATATGGATGCTTGACGATATCCGTTAATATCTAAAATTTTATGTTATGTCTACATTTACTAATGCTAATATTTTTAAGGTTCATTATTATCATAGGACTCCAATGAATTTCAAATTGGAGAAAATTTAATGATAAAGCTTGAATACCAATGCCATTTTATTTTTTATGAATTTTGAAGCTAATGCCTTTATATCAATATCACAAAATGGTGTAATTTTGGTCAATTTTTTGTCATTTGATCTATGTTTCATAGCTACCCATTATAGACGTTCCTATATTCTTATCTCTTAACCCATCCATATATTCTAACATTTTCATAGATGTACCCTATTCACTTTTTTATTAAACCTATACAATAGCACATTTAAATACACTTGCTATTCACATCAATTCAGCCTATTTCCATGTCTCAAGACAAGTTTTTAGTCATAGGCTTCTCGTTTATAATTTCAATTTTTAAAATTTGACTTTTGGTGGTCAATTTATACTTTTTGAATAAAGATTTACTAAACACAAATTTAAATGATATGCTACATATCTTGATGTTTAAGAGTATTCAATGGATTCATTTTAGCAATCTAAAAATCATTGCTCCTCTCCCATTTTAAAGATGAATTTTTTTTAATTTGATATGCTAAAACAAAATCACATCTACATTATCATCAAGAAGTATATTGTACACACATTTCAATGGATTGACATAAGAGAAAATATTTGTTTGGAAGACAATAACAACCGTCTAAAGATATTTACAAATATTACAAATTTCAAAATACGGAAAGCGAAGAAAAATATCGGCACTTCGAGCAGAGTGAAGAATATAAGTCTGCAATTTGTATATCACAGGTTTTCAAAAAGAGATACATTCTTTCAGGTTTGTCTTTATCCACAAACTCATCCGTAGACAAAGACAAAATAATACTCTGATTCTAAGGGAAATGAGCAGACTACCATCACCGATTTTAGATCCTGAAATGTTTAGATTGTTTCGTTGTTCTAGATTGCATTATATTGTTTAGCCACAATGGCAAGCACCCGCTAATAGTCACGTACTTTTGTAAAATAGCGGTCAAAAATCAACTTCCACTACCATAACATTTTATATAAAAATAGAAATACAATTACATATGAAGAATAGAAATGCAATACATCTTATAGGCGACTTAGACGCACAAATCATTTAACATTGAAAAGAAATAATCTTAAATTTCAAAGTAGGATGATGATCTTATTGGCTGCAGCCTCAAAACAATTGACACGAAAGAAATACATGAAATTGCGTAAGAACAGTCTAAGAGAAAAAAGATGTCATCTTCTCTCACCAGAATGGTCTACCAAGTTAGAGTAACAATGACAGATTAATGACCTGCTGGTGCTGGTGCGGGTGCAGAGCAATGTCCAGAAATCAACTCCTTGATCTGTTGGTCTTTTACATTCAATGCCTTGGCCAACAAATCTTGCGGAATGGGAGGATTGGCTCCGAAGACGGCAGATGCAATGATTTGAACGCCAGGCAGCTGGCTGTTAAATGCAGTAATTGTACTGGCATGTGATGCACCGACGTTCTGCTGAAAATGCACTAAGCCCCTTGGAATCACAAAGACATCTCCCTTCTCTAACTTTTGTGAGAACAAGACATTACTTGTGGTGATAAAACCAACCAAAATAGTGCCCTCCATTACAAATATGATCTCAGTAGCACGAGGATGAATATGAGGAGGGTTCAAACCACCAGGGGCAAATTGCCCATGGTTGATTGATATGCCCAGTGTGTTTACTCCTGGGAAATTTGCGACATTAGCTGCGGTGATATTGAACCCGAAACTGTTGTTGGTTGTGAGTGGATTGCCTAGTCCCTTAAACAAGAAATCTGTTGCCTTCACGACCTTTGGGTTCTTGCAGACAAAACCGTTCACCTTCACATTACCTTGACTCATATCAGCCACACAGAAATCCTGCAGAGGATCTGAGTCCGATGCATTAATTGATAAGATTATGGAAAGCCACAAAATGCAGCTCAGGGAAGCTTTGATCATTGTTTTGGAAGTTTTCATTTCCAAATTCCAATTGGCTCTGAATGTTGTACGATATAAGAAAAGGAAATCAGACTTCAATATGATTTGAGCATAGCAAAAGCATGTATTTATAGGGAAATTATGGGAATAAGCGGTGAAGTATAATTGTTTATCCGAAGATTAGAGTTTCCTCAGACTTGTTAAGCGCATAATTTGGAATACTCGGTCAAATTTTAGCGGTTAGATTTTCGTTTGCATGAATTTGTCAATTGTCCACGGGATAAATTCATCGTCGTGGCTTTTTCTATTTTGTTTTGATTAAAGCTTTACAAATATACAAGATGATTTGCGTCACGGCTACCTAATCTGATAGAATGAAATAGTTATTTAAGCTAATTGTATGAAAAAAATGTACTTAGTTGACTTTCCTCCAAAATGTAGTGAACTGTGTTCACATTCTCCAAAGGACTCAGTCCAGTATGGCGCATACCTTCCATTTTCTTTAAGAGATATAAAAGTAGAGAAGTAGATACCGTCCCAGCTATGTAATATGACTGAATATTTTGAACATTTAACGACCTATTTCTTTTTCTTTAGGTGATACTTTTTTCTTTCCCTGTTTTCCCTATCAAGGCGAAACATAATTAGCACCGTGCTCTATTTGACCAATTTCTGTTGAAATGCGAACCACAAACGTTTTCGTTGGATAATTTGTCATGTTTCTTCTCCCGTTTATAGTCGTCTACATCAAAGTGTGCTCTTTCATGAATTACTATTTGCTACTTGATGAGTGCTAATCATCTCTTAATGTCATTGGGCAAATTCATCACCAGCAATTCATTGAAGGAAAATTCACTGTCAGCAATTCATCACCATGAAAAATTCATCAACGGAAAATTCACCACCTATAGACATGCAAAACTAACATCATGCATTTCGCGTATTAATCAAATCTTAATTAATTTAATCCTAATCTCCTGAATTCTCTAGATTCTTCCACTTGGACCAATAAATCATTTAATTGATTTATTATTTCATTTAATTTATTTCAAAAAGGTATCAAGATGAAATATTCTTCAAATTTGAATCTTCCCTTCAAAAGACTTGTACTTTCCAACAAAGCATTAAATTCGTTTACACATCTCTTACATGTCTCTTACACAAGCCAATTTGGCATTAACTCTCTTCTTTCATTCCCCCTAAATATGTCATTTCATCAAAATTCAAATTTGAAATTGGCGCATTGACCAAAATGTGCACAACTCTCATCCTCTCACACCTTGAGAAGTGGCATTTTGTCATTGGATCATAAATGATCCCACATTCATCCAAATCTCTCAATCTTCCAAACTTGAATCTATAAAAGAAAAACATTTCTACAACACTAGAACAACAGAAAATTGATGCACAATCTTAGTATTGGCATTAATACACTTGCATCTTGACAATCTTGCTTATCAGGGGAGAGGGGGAAAGGGTTTTCCTTACACATCATCAGGAGCATTCTTAGTATGGAATATAATTTTCTCTTGTTGTTTATGCTTTCAATTAATTGTTTGGTTCCATTTTTCTTGTTTGCATAGATAGCATGAGTGAATATTTCATAAGGATGCGTAGTTTGTTGCAGATTTAGCTTGACTATGTTTGTCAAATCTAACATTGTTGCAGATTTCAGCATCTACATTTTGACGCCCACCGTAAGGCTCATGAATTGTTGTTTACATTTTGGGTGTATTCAATACGAATGAATCTTTGTTTCTATCTTTGATCATGAACCTCTGTTTACAACGTACCTTTTTTGGATTCACTATCTGACATTTCTATTTACTACGAAGTTGTTGAAGTTGATTTTTTTTCAATATTTACCTTCTGAATCTTAATTTGCAGCTCTGCTATCTATTTGTGAATTTGGGCTACTAGTCATGGCAATTCTAATTTAGAGTTGCAAGCCCTGTCTGTATTTCGAGACTTGCCTCTACGAGTAAAATTGTCCTTCAAATCAAAACCAACCTTCCTATGTCTTGCTTCAACTTCTTGGCTTGAATGTGGCTTGCATCTGTCTGAATTCGCAGGTCTATCCATTTTGTCTCTTCGCCCAATAGGACTGCTAAAACCATGCTCCAACCTATTTCTTTTGGTAATCTTCTCATGACCCAAATGTTGTATTTTTATTACGACTAGATGGAGATAAAAATCCATCCCTCACCTATAATGGTGAAGGACATCTACTAGAACTGAGGGAACCGATCGCACTTCCTGGAGGTGATTCCCCTCTTTGGTTGTCTAGGTACCTTTTTTGCTGTGGCCCTTGTAGAAATAATAGCTAGTCGTTTGGGGGATACAAATTATTCCTCACTCTTCTTTGAAGTTTGGCCACCTCTACCAAGTCAAAGCCTCTCGTCCAATGAATCCTTTTCATCGAATCCATGTTGTTCTTATGCTGCAATCATTGAGGGCCATAAGACCACATTTTTAAAAAAAAAAAATAGCTTTCTGTCAATTAGTTAGAGTGCCTTCTCTATGCTCCTAAATTTGTTTTTTCAGGGAAAAGGGCCGCTGTCAAAGGTTTCTGAATTTGCTTGAAACTTACCAAAAGCGATTTATTCACACAAGAATTTTGGTATGTCTCTCCCTTTAACTTAGGCACGGATTTTAGTTGGTTGTGCCACTTGAATTTGGCATTCTTTTATGTTATTGTTGCTTCTGATGGCATTTATCTATATTTAAGTCATTCAACAGATCAAACATGGGTCTATATTTATTGGTGATATTAGAGTTGGTTCATTTGATTGCGGATGCCCTTTGAAATGGGGTTAAAAGTCTGTATTTAATACTGCTGACAATATCATATTGCTACTCAAATCTTGATATTAAGTGAGATCTTCGAGTTGGTTCCTTCGAATGCACACCATCTTGTAATGGATCAATCAGACATAAACCAGGGAATCTTTCAGTGGAAATGCGCCATTGAGTTGACTTATATCACGCATTGTAAGTTACCGACCAAAGGCAGAATGGAGTCTAGCAAGAAACAGTAAGAAATTACATCTGGAGGATCACAAGCGACTGACCGCAATCAGGTATCATCTGACATTTATTTACTGCAGGAGTAATGTGACAAGCAAGTGGAGGGGGAGTTAATTACGCTCACTTTTTTATTATTACTGTCAGGTCTAATTGAATGTTCTTTACTTTGGCAGAGGCGTTCAAAAAAATTTAGAACTTCTCCACAGTGATTATCGGTGGTAACTTATATTAGATACATTCGAATTCACACTGGATGCCTTATACCATTGCAAACAATAACCACGTCAATCTTCAAGAAAACATATAAAGTTCATTCCTTTTATGTTAGGCAATGCCTCTGTGTAGCACCATGGCTAGCTGGGAATAGCCGCAACCCGAAGGAAGAAGGTGGCAATTGATAAAAACAGTCTGTTGATGTTGGAGGTCGTGCCCAAACACCATCAACTGCATTGAGTTTGAGTGGATGAACGATATTTCTTTGAATCTTCCTAGGCTATATTTTGTTTGACCTATCTTTAATCACTGAAGTTGGTGGAAGAGCAATCGTGTTATTATGAGTTGCAATCTTGTCTAAGATTTGTTGTTGTCAAATCAAATGAGAATGTAAAGCCCAGGAAAGCACTGTTCGGGTCTTTAATGAACACCGTAGTATGCAGCAACCCTCGTATGGTGTTGATAGAATTAACCTTGTTCATTTGTTCTTGATATTGAAATCTCAGATTTGGTGTTATTATCGCAGTCTTCATTAAATGGAGTAGATGCTCTATGTTATAAGTTTTTACCATACGCATTTAGGGATTACTGAAGCTAATGCGATCTTGCCGAGAGTCAATATATTATGTTTCCCTTACAATGATACGTGCAATTATTCTTCTATTTCACTTTTCACATTAGTTGTGAATATCTTAAAGTATCAAAGAGGGGTTAGGCATACTCCCAAGTTTTTGAGATAGCTACCATCTAAGCTAACAGAGAATTATTTGTACTTTCGACAGTCTAACTTGCAGGGGAGGGTGAATCGGCTGAGCACAAGTCTAGTGTCTTCTGACATATTTGTTTCTTGCAGGAAAACTTTGCAGGTACCTGAGGGACAATCCGGAGGTAAGAAATTATGAACACTACATTCGAGAACAAAATTATGACCTATACACCCAGTACCTGATGTCTGGGGATTTTTTTCTTTACTGTCAACCATAAAAACTCAGCAAGTCCATGTGGAATGTATTTAGATTGAGCATGCCATTTGATGCTTAAAAAAATAAGAATTTTGGAACACGTTACTTGTCTTGGAATGGGATGCATCAGAGTAGGGGAGAGGAGCCAATACGTAGGCGGGAGCCTGAACGTGCGATGGGACATGCATTTGTTGGGGCCCACACCTATACGTCGGTCCTCCACAACGTAACCTTAGCTTCATCCATAGATAGGCGAGATCACATCAAACATAAATTAGATATAAAATGCACACAAGTTAGCATTAATTTAAAAACTTAACAAGTACACGGTGACACCAAACATGATGAAGTGTATCCAACTTGTATCTGACATTGAACAAGTACCATTCCGACATGGAATTAAAACAGCCCAGACATTAAGACATGCACCCTTCCCCGTAAACTATTAAACCCAACATTCACACCAATGCAAGCATCACTTTCACATTAGTCACAACTACAGAAAATAAACAAGGTGCCAAGTCAACAACTTTGAAACCCATCCGACCCATCTTTGACCGACTGGCGAACCCATTACAAGATTGTTTCCCATCGTAGCACAATCAAACCAACACGCAAATGCATTCGCCTGTCCCGTCTACCATGAGATCTACAACACGTATTAGCTTCAATTTGTCCCATCTTGCCAAGTAGGGTGGGCACATAGTGAAGCCAAATGCAAATATCCCACCTGCATCCATTTAACACTCTTGTAAGGCCACCATTATTCAAAACAAAAACATGGAAACAATTTCAAAGAATCCACCAAACTAATCAAGTCAAGAATTAAAGGCTGAAATCAACCAAATCTCCAATTCATACGAAACATAACTCAAATTCAAAAGAGGACAGAAATTTATTTCACCACACAAAACAACCATGAATCAAATTCAAATAATTCCCAATTCAAATAGCCATGAAAACCAACAAGTATTTTAGTTATTCTGCAGTGAGCGACATAAGAAAAGGAGGAGTGACAAGCACATAATTGAATGAGTTAACATCAAGGGGAGGCAACAACTCAGATTCCAGCACACTGGCATCCATATTGTACCAGGTTTTCCTTTTCACACTTGTTCTTCATTACAGCCATTAACAACATCCATATTAATCTTCATTACACCTATTACAGTCATATTAGATGTTTCTTTATGTATCGGTAGCGTTTATATTGCAAATATTGCAGTCATAGGTTAGCATATGTGTTCCATAGGGTTTATAATGCATATATTACAGTCATGGTTTACCATTTAAGGCTTTCCCTAGGGTTTATATTGCAAATATTATAGTCATAGTTTACCATCTTTGTTTCCCTAGGGTATATATTGAAAATGTTACAGTCATAGTTAAGCCTTTCTGTTTTAGTAGTGTTTATATTGCAAATATTACACTCATAGTTTAACATTTTTGTTTGATAGGTTTTGCATTATCATTCACTCTGCTTATCGTAGTCTCATAGGTTTTGCATTATCGTTTATATGTTACATATTGGTCATGGTTTACCATTTCTGTTTCAATGGTTCTGCATTATCATTCACTCTGATTATCTTATTCTCATACATTCTGCATTATCATTCACTCTAGTTATATTATTCTCATAGGTTTTGCATTATCATTGACTCTGCTTAGCATAATCTCATAGGTTCTGCATTATCATTCACTCTAGTTATCTTATTCTTCTTTCAGTTCTACATTGTCATTCACTCTGGATATCTTATTCTCATATCTTTTGCATTACCAGTCTCTAAAGTTTCTGTTGTTCGAACATGAGTGTGGTTTTCACTTTGTTGTGCATGAGAATGTTAATGTTGTAAACGCTTAAGAGATATGAGATGTTCTTAAACTCTAACTCCCTTACATAGCTTGTGATTTTATGCTTCTTACTCCTCTACTTCCTTATGTCGCTCACTCCAGAATAGATAACTCAAGATAACAAACTCCTGTTACAAAAGATAATCTCAATTGAAATGCAAGAAACTAAAAAGATAACACATACACAAACTAAATAATCTTATGTTCAAGCATCACTCTCTTCATACATATAAAGATAATTGTTAAAGCATTTGTGTTTCATAGTTTACCATTTATCTTTCCTAGGTTCTGCATTATTATTTAGTTTGGTTATCATATTCTCATGTGTTCTGCATCAAAAACTAAAAGATAACACATACATAAAATAAATAACCTTATGTTCAAGCATCACTCTCTTCATACATATAAAGATAACTGTTAAAGCATTTGTGTTTCATAGTTTACCATTTATCTTTCCTAGGTTTTGCATTATCATTTACTCTGGTTATCATATTCTCATATGTTCTGCATCACAAACTAATTATTCTTTTGTTCAAGCATGACAACACTCTCTTCATACATATATAGATGTATTTCATAGTTTACCATTTATGTTTCATAGGTTATGCATTATCATTGACTCTGCTTATCGTATTCTCATATGTTCTGCATTACAAAGTGATTTTTTTTCTATTCAAGCATCATTGTTTTGATTCTAATTATTCTATGTAGATGGCCAAGGGCAATGTAGTGGTGACCCATACAGGGAACAAAAAAAAGAAAAGAGCCACGACAAGGTTGCCTACTGAGAAACGAGGATGTAGATTCCCCCCTGAAATAGATCATGTTGCACAAGTAGATGAGGTCTCTACTCCTCAAATACCATAGATTGAGGTTACTACACCTCAAATACTACAGAAGGTCAAACAAATATAGAAGTTGTGGTCTGAGAATGACATGAAAAGGGCGGTCTATGATGTTGAAGAGAATGGCATATCGATAAGGGGGGCTTCCAAAAAGTGGTCAATCCCAACAACCACACTGTCCAAATGGCTAGGAGTTCTAACGACAACTTCCAAGAAAGGTCCGCTAACAGTCCTCACAGAAGAGGAAGAAAACTGCATTGTGGAATGGTGCAATCAAATGGCTGATATTGGTCATGGTCTTGAGATAGTCAATCTTAAGTCTGAGGTTGCTCAAATATGTCAAAATAGGCCAAACCCTTTCACCAATGGCTTCACAGGGAAGTCCTGGTGGACAGGCTTCAAGCACAGACATCCTCAACTCACATTACAAGCTGCTGAAGGCCTAGACAAAGATAGGGCATTTAATCTTAGACCTGATGTTGTAGATGCATTCTACAAAACACTGTATGTAGCATACAAAGCCATGCCATATGGTCCTGATCGCATATGAAATAGTGATGAAACTGGCATCCAAGTAGGCAAAACAAGGTCCATGAAGGTGCTCGCAAGAAAAGGTAGCAGGAATGTCTCTTACATTATCCCAAAGAGTCGTGAATGGATAACGATTCTATGTTGTGTCAATGCTGCTGGGCAGAGCCTTCCAAGATTTTACTTGTTCAAGGGGAGTGTGAACATAGACAATTACATCATAGATTGTGAACCAAGTGCTTGCATGGCAGCCCAGCCACATGCATGGATGACCAAAGAATTGTTCATAGATTGGTTGACCCACTTCAAAACCTTGATTCCAGGTGGTGTCTCACCCACGAACAAGGTCTTGCTGATCTTTGATGACCATGAAAGCCATGTAGCACTCAAAGCTATATAAGAAGCAAGAGATATCGGTATAGATTTGTTAACATTTCCATCACACACATCACATAAGCTACAACCATTGGATGTGAGTGTGTTTGCACCTTTCAAAGCTTACTTCAAATCAGAATGTGCAAATTTTTTGCCAAGCTTTCCAAACATTGAAGTGAGGAGGAGAGAATTTCCAATGTTAGGCAGTAAAGCAATGAAAAGAGCTTTGACAATTGACAACATCAAGGCTGGGTTTAAAAGGACTGGTAAATGGCCACTGAATCTCGATGCACTTGTTAATGACATGCATCCAAGTGAGACATTTGTGGTCAACGAGGATGTTGACGCAATTGAAAAAAATCTTAGCCTTTCTGGACATGATGTGTCAAGTGATGATGTCACAGTATTGCAGTCCACTCTTCTAGATGGACACATACAGCCTACAACAAAAACACAGCACTCACCTCATACATGTCCTACTGAATCCGTTGCACAAGTGGTGGTCAATGAACACACCCCTCCCATGGTGGACAGGGCCATTGATCAATTCAATGAAAGTTTAGATCTTCCATCACAATGAAGCCAACCATCCTGGTTGGTTGAGGGAGCAATGAACTTTGGCATTGATTTGGAAGTCCCAGAACAACAGGATACCTATACTTTTCCATCACCACCACCAAAAATTGACCTTTCTCAAGTTGTCCATTACTATGCTCCTTCTTGCATTTCAGATTTACAAGCCAATAAAGATGTACCACAGGGCTCATAGGTAGTTGAGGAGGTCATTGGCACACAATCAGATGGGACACAAGAAACAAAAAAAATTCCACACAACAACAAGTTCCTTGAGTTTCCTATGCACATTGTCCGTCAAATGAAATCCAAAGTAGGTGCAATTCGGATCAGTAGACAGTCTCAATTGTTGACAATACATGACTACATGAGACTATTAATGGAGCAAGAGAAAAGGAAGAAAGAGGTGGAGGAGATTAAATAAATAAAGAGACAACACAATGCAGAGAAAAGGGAAGCAAGAATTGTGGTAGCGGAGTTGAAGGAGAATGCTAGAATTGAGAAGGACATACTACGAAAAGAAAAAGAGCAGCAAAAATTACAACAAAAAAAGGATAGAGATGCAAAAAAGGAGCAAGAGAGGCTTCACAAGGAACATGATCAAAAGGAAAAAGAGATTGAGGAGGCACAAAGGGATTTACAGAGAGAGAGGCGGTTAAGGAACACTTCTAATCTGTTGTCTCAAAGTAATGGAGTTTTCTATGATATTCTCAACATTAATATCCTTCAGTTCTCCACAACAATGAATTATTCAAGCCACTCCCAATCTGACTTCAGGGGCAGTCAATACCCATATCAATTTGGCACTTGGGATGTACAAATGTCTTCACCACTGCCCCCAACACATGTCAATTGCACCCAATTCACCACTCCAAGTCCCACTCATGTATGCAACAATCCCCGTCGACTAGAAGGGGATGAGAATATGGCAATTGGCACCCCAACCAGCCAAGATTTTTTTCACAACAACAACAACTAGATTACAAATGCTAGTTTCATAGACTTTAGAAGTATTGATATTTACAAATGCATCGAAATTGTGGACAATTGTAATTTTTTGATAAGTACAGATTGACCGTTATTGTTTTGTTTTGTGAAGTAATTTGATCATATTCAAAAAAGTGTTGTATTTAATTTGCAATGTGTGTTATTGTATTGATTTTCAATGTATGCTTCTTCGTTGAAATTTTTAAATATATGAGAATTACAGATGTATTGTTTTTGTTTTGATTTGCAATGTATTAGGATCATATTGCAATGTGTGTTCTATGTAATTTGCAATGTGTCACTGTTTTTGTTTCAAATGTTTGCTTCTTCAATGACATTTTGTCATTTTCTATTCTTTTTTCCAAATATTTTACCACGTGGAAGGTCCAACTTTGTCCATGCATGGAAAAAAATGGAAAAAAGACCCGTCGATCGATACAGACGCATCTCGGGTGCCACTACCTGTGTTCCTCGACGTCTGAAGGTGACAACCTTGCCACGCCAACTCCTCCAAGTCCGCCACCATAACAATCCACTACTGAGCATTTATCACTCGCTGCCACTTCCTATTCCTATCAACTGTCCGAATTAAATGCTGTCACCTCTCCTAAGCTCCATGACACTCCACAATTTTACTCCAACCAGCCTATACATGTACATATCCATATGCATAGACATATGCATATGTATATGCATACATATACATATACATATGCATATTCATATACATATACATATGCATATGCATATGGATATGTATATGCATATGCATATCCATATGCATATACATATGCATATACATATCCATATGCATAGACATATGCATATGTACATATAAATATACATATGTATATGCATATGTATATGTATATATATCTATATACATATACATATGCATATGTCTATGCATATGGATATGTATATGCATATACATATCCATATGCATAGACATATGTGTATGTACATATACATATACATATGTATATGCATATATATGCATATATGTATATACATATGCATATGTACATATACATATGCATATGCAAATACATATCTACATACATATGCATTTATTCTGAAATGAACTGCATTGAATGCTCCCAGTGCCTTGCTCTTCTCACCATTCAACTAGCCTTTCATTTTATCGAGTAAAAATTTTGTCTTCACTTGCTCACCGGTACCTATTTGTTTCATCTTCTATAACCTTCGCCATCTCACCACAACCTGCAATGCTCAAAGACCATATCGTGTTTGGGTAGAAGCCGATATAGAGATGGGTAGACGGCAATTACTGAACGTCACCGATATCTCCACTTCCGCCATGAACGGGTTCCATATACATATACATATACATATGTATATGCATATGTATATACATATGCATATGCATATATATATGTATATTTATGCATATGTATACACATATACATATTTCTATATAATTAAGTTGTGCAACTATTCTATCTTTTTCAGGTCCCATTGATGAATTTGGGGGTCAATTTTTCATAGGTGATGGCAACCTGTGCTACACGGGTCCACAACTCCATTCGAATTGTGAAGTGTTGCATAGGTAACCATGACAAGCCTTCACAAAACCAAGTCCCCTAAGTCATTCAAATACAAAGCTATGGTAATCTATGTGAAGTGCTACATAGGCCATACATGTATATACATAAAACATAGACATACATATATATATATAGGTTCTGCTTCATCATTTCAATCAACTAAGCAATAGAGACATGTTTTAGGGAGACTTGATTTTGTGAATGCTCATTTGATGGCAACCTATGCTGCACATGTCCACAACTCCATTTGAATTGTGAAGTGTTGCATAGGGAACCATGACAAGTCTTCACAAAACCAAGTCCCCTAAGTCATTCAAATACAAAGCTATGGTAATCTATGTGAAGTGCTACATAGGCCACACATGTATATACATAAAACATAGACATACAAATATACATATAGGTTATGCTTCATCAATTCAATCAACTAAGCAATAAAGACATGTTTTAGGGAGACTTGATTTTATGAAATCTCGCTTGATGGCAACCTATGTTGCATGGTTCCACAGCTCCATTCGAATTGTGAAGTGTTGCATAGGGAGCCATGACAAGCCTTCACAAAACCAAGTCCCCTAAGTCATTCAAATACAAAGCTATGATAATCTATGTGAAGTGCTATATAGGCAAGCATGGAAGACCTTGGGAAAACCAGGTCCCCTAAACACATGTTGTAAGAAATCTTTAGTGCTCAATATTTATCTATGGTAATACATGTGAATACTTGAAGGTTTTCATGGCTATTTGACTTGGGAATTATTTGAATCTGATTGATGGTTGTTTAGTGTGGTGAAATAAATTGTTGTCCTCTTTTGAATTTGAATTATGTTTCGTATGAATTGGAGATTTGATTGATTTCAGCCTTTAATTCTTAACTTGATTGGTTTGGTGGATTCTTTGAAAGTTTTTCCATGCTTTTGTTTTCAATAATGGCGGCCTTACAGAAGTGTTAAATGGATGCCAGGGGGATATTTTTGTTTGGATCCAATACGTGCACACCCTACTTGGCAAGATGGGACAGATTGAAGCTGATATGTGTTGTATATCTCATGGTAGACAGGACAGGCGAATGCATTTGCATGTTGGTTTGGTTATGCTACGATGGGAAACATTCTTGTAATGGGTTCACCAGTCGGTCAAAGATGGGTTTGATGGGTTTCAAAGTTGTTGACTTGGCACCTTATTTAAAATAATGCTAACTTTTGTGCATTTTATATATGATTTATGTTTGATGTGATCAAGCCTATCTATGGATGAATTTTTTTTTACATTGTGGAGGACTGGCATATAGGTGCACACCATATAAAGGTGACACCCCCAAAATTAATCAATGGCACATAGAAATGATACAATTGTTGTAGGTGTGAATTTATGAATATAGACATATACATACACATACACATAGACATACACATAGACATAGACATAAGTGAATTAAACACGACTGTAGAGAAGTATAGGAAGGGGCAGCGAGTGATAAATGCGACATAGTGGATTGTTAGGGTGGATGACTGAGAGAAGTAGACGTGGAAAGGTTGTCTACTTATGACCTCTTCACACATCTATACACACACACACATTTACATATAGACATACGCATTTACACATACACATTTACATATACAAATACATATTTACATATAGACATAAATATAGACATACACATACACATATACATACAGATACACATAAACATAGACATACACATAGTCATAGACATACACATATCCATACACATACACATAAACATACACATAAATATAGACATACACATACACATAGTCATAGACATACACATATACATACACATACACATAAACATAGACATACACATAGACATAGTCACATACACATTAACATACACATAGTCACATACACACACACATACACATACACATACACATGCACATGAAACATGTGGAACGTATGAGAATATGAGAAGCAAAGTGAATGATAATGTAGAACCTATGAGAAAATGATAAGCAAAGTGATTGAAAATGCAAAACCTGTGATATTATGCTAAGCAAATTCAATGATAATGTAGAACTTATGAGAATACAATAAGCAGAGTGAATGATAATGCAAAACCTATGAAAAAACGATAAGGAGAGTGAATGATAATGCAAAACCTGTGAGATTATGCTAAGCGGAGTCAATGATAATGCATAACGTATGAGATTATGATAAGCAAAGTGAATGATAATGCAAAACCTATGTGAAAACGATAAGCAAAGGGAATGATAATGTAGAACCTATGAGATTATGCTAAGCAGAGTCAATGATAATGTAGAACATATGAGAATATGAGAACCAGAGTTAATGATAATGCAGAACCTATGACAAAATGATAAGCAGAGTGAATGATAATGTAGAACCTGTGAGATTATGCTAAGCAAAGTCAATGATAATGCAAAATGTATGAGAATACAAGAAGAAGAGTGAATGATAATGTAGAACCTATGAGAAAATGACAAGCAGAGTGAATGATAATGCAAAACCTATGAGATTATGCTAAACAGAGTGAATGATAATGCATAACTTTTGAGAATACGATATGCAAAGTCAATGTCAATGCAAATCCTATGAGAATAGGATAACCCTAAACTATGACTATAAAGTTTGCAAAATAAACCCTACCGAAACATAAATACTAAACTATGCATGTTGTATTCTCAAAATAAACCCTATTGAAAGAGAAATTAAGTGAATATGAGCGTAATATTTGCAATATAAACCCTATAGAGAAAAACCCATATAAACAACGAGCATTATTACATGTCGAAAGAAGAAAACAACCAACTGCATTAATATATTTAATATAAATAGAGCGATGCTTGAACAAAAGATTAATTTCCAAATATTTAGTGTGTTTATGAACACAAATAATGCACTATTCGTAAGCACTAAACTTCAACAAAATAAACGAAATCTGCAACACCAAAAAACCAATAAAACAAAGCGAAATTGCAAACCAAACACAAATAGAAGAATAATGGCCAGCCTTAGTGAGCAAGCTCACATGGGTCGAACACACGAAAAACCCCTTCGTTGCTTGTGGTGAGGAACCCGTTCATGGTGGCGAGGAACCCGTTCATGGCAGCGAGGAACCCGTTTGTTACTTGCATGGCGGAAGTGGAGCTATTGGTGACGTTCGATAATTGGCATCTACCCGTCTCCGTATTAGCTTCTACCTAAACATGATATGGTCTCCAAGCATTGCAGGTTGTGGTGAGACAGCGAAGGTTGCAGATGACGAAACGAGCAGGTACCGGCGAGCAAGTGAAGAAAGAATGTTTACTCGGGAAAATGAAAGGTTGGTTGAATGGCGAGAAGAGTGAGGCACTGGGAGCATTCAATGCAGTTCATTTCAGAATAAACGTGGGGTGGCGTGGAGCTTAGGAGAGGTGGCAACATTTATTTTAGATAGTAGATAGGAATAGGAAGTGGCGGCGAGTGATAAATTCTTAGTAGTGGATTGTTAGGGTGGCGGACTTGAAGGAGTTGACGTGGCAAGGCAGTCACCTTTGGACGCCAAGCCACATAGGTAGTGGCACCTGAGGTGTGTCTGTATCAGTCGACGGGTCATTTTTCCATTTTTTTTGATGTGTGGACAAAATTGGACCTTCTACATGGCAAATTATTTTTAAAAAAAATAAAAAAAATAATTTATTGTTTAATTAATCAATTTCTCTAATGGGTTATTCTTTTTAAATGCTATTGGTCCACGTGGCCTGCCAATTAGATGGTGCGGTTTTGGGTGCTTACGTATTGGCTCCTCTCCCCTAGTGGAGAATATTTAAATAGCTATACTTGGAAATGAAGTCAATGGTTATGTGTGTAGGCCGCTCGTACATATTCTTTCCTTTTGATCAAATTTATGAGCTCTCCATGCCTCCATCTTTCTCTGGCATGCATTAGACCAGTATTGCTTTAGCACATTGAATTAGCATTTGTTGAAGGTGTCATATCAAACAATAATGTGCCTTGTTGAGGTGTCAAGTCAAGTAGTAATGTTCCCTATCTAGGCTTCCGCAATTTGATTGCATCGATATCTCCTATAGATTTTTTACTAACTTCATTCCTCTTTTGAAAAATGCATCATCACTACTCAACCTTCATTGTGGTATTTGTCGAAGTGTTTTTCAAGAAAATTTCATGTCTTTTCTATACAATTTCCAGAAGTCTAAGGAGGGAAACCACAATTGAAATAACTCGGTAAACATTGACTATCTTCATTTAGAAATTGATCATTCTTGAGGCAAGCTCTCTTCTTCTTTAAGTATCAATACTTCTAGTTGTGGGAACATTCATAACCATGGTTCTAAAACAACTTTTCTTGGCATCGCATTCGGTATGCCTTAAAAAATAAATTTTCTTTTGACATTAAAGAGAATTTTTTTTGGTCAGTGATGGGTACCAGTGAGTCTTTCTCACAGTAATATCACCATTTATTGCCTATTTAGCAACCAGATGATAGTTTATTTTTTTCACTAGTTTGATCCATTAAGGGATGTATGTAGCTACTCAATTTTAATTTTACTAGTTGTTGATTCTCATTTAGCATCGTGTGTTGATTAAATTTTAATGCTTTGACCATTATTTATTTTGCAGATACCTGACATGATAGGCATAAATTTTCTTGGTGTGACAATGTTGGATGCTTTATTGTTCTCTCACATATATTATTTCATTTGAGATAACTTTGTACTATTTGAAGGGAGGGTTTGCATAAAGAATCGGTGGATTTCAAATCGAGGAGCCACAAGCAGATTTAAGTTGGTAAATTGGACATTGAAATTGGAAAAGCATTTCTAAATGCTTATTGTGAAAGCTTGAAGTGTTCATTTCCCACATTTTGTTTTCTGTTTTAGGACAACTCACTTCAATTTGGGTTTAAAATCAATCATTTTTTTAATTGTTTTTCAAATTTGGGCTAAAACTGAACATTAGAAACATATTGGATTTTGATTTGGACTTAAATTTGAGCAAGAAATCTCCCACACTTGGTTTTTTTACTATAAAATGAATTCATCATTGCTTGAGGATTAAACTGAACATGTGTCTTTCTTGTTTTGTAATCATTTTTACAAACTAATACCATCAAAATGCGAATGCACTTCTCTCATGCTTCACGATGATCTTGAGAATCAAAATCATTTTGGTGATATTAGGTTGTCTAAAAGATTTCCTTCACATTTCATTTGGGTTCTAAATTTGAACAAAAGTTGTCTAGTGTGAGAAATATACATTGTGAGTGTTCTCTCTTTGTCCATGCAAGCAAAGATAATCAACCTACGAATTCACTTACTCGCTACTGTACACCTTTAGAGAGCTTGACTTGGTGGGAATAATTATTACCCTAAGGGAATGACTCAAACTAGTAATGAGCTAAACGCCAAACTATTCCCAACCGGTATACAAATTTGAATGGTGAGGAAAGTTCATCATTACATGAGATCCTACAGACAAGTAGGTGATACTCTTTATATGGGTTGATCTTGTCTCTCGTGTGGCCTTCTGAATGGGTACCCTGATTACGAACCAATTTGTGTAACAGCCGAAATCCTTTCTATTTGTTGGTACAAAAGGTTATGCCCTTTGAAGCCGCCCCACATATACATGTGATTTTGTCGTACAGATGAAAATTATGCCATGGGAGATTCATGGGTACTAATGCTTGGCTGACCTGAGAAGTGTTTGTCATGGAGGGGATCCAATGTGGTCAAGCATCTTTTATCTACACTAAATATGCATAGTTAGATTTATCCAACTGGGAACACAACAAATATTGTCTCTTCTTCCTAGGATTGCGCTTGTTCTTGGAATCGAAAACACTTTGTTTGGATCCAAAACATAAAAAAAAAAGAATTCACAAGATCTTCAAAATTGCAAACCCTTTAGGGGAAGCAAATACCTTTGACGAATTCAAATGCTCATGCTTTCCCTAGGGATTTCATCCTTAGAGGCTTCTAAGTATTTGGAATTAATCACAATTTTCTTTCTCCGAAAATCAACACTAAGAAACTCTTTCCCTAATTTTCTTGATTTCCACATAATGCACTTTGTGGGATGAAAGAAATTAGGCCATTGTATATTCAGTTTTAAAAATGTATTCAAGAAAGTGCTTGTGTCAAAAATAATCGAATATAAGCAAGATAATAGACAATTGAACCACACACATGTGCTTGTTCTTTTATGGGTCATATGGTTTTCATGCAAACATTGGTTTCTTTGTTTAATTACTCTTAGGGAAATCACGTTCTTCAATATCTTGGTCTAGTCAACAAGTCCTCTTAGGTTCATCTAGGATCAAATCGAACACTTCACCCATATCAAACACCAATCAAATAGATCATCAACAAACTCTTGGGAACTTTAAAACCATCAATCATGCTAGACTTTAAGGTAATATCAAAATCACCTTGTTTTTCTTAACACACCTAGCCAAATTATCCTCTTATGTACGAGTTTACTCTAGGATAACACAACTTCCTAGTGTTTACAAGTTCAGTACCATCTTTTTTTGGCTTAACACACTTAGTCAAATTATCCAATCCATGATCACCTTGTTTGACTTAACACACTTAGTCAAATTATCAATCCTCTTGAGTGAATTTACCTCTAGGATAACACAACTTCCTAAGATTTACAAGTTCAAAATCATTTTGTTTGACTTAACACACTTAGTAAAAATATAAAAAAATAAAAATCAAATCAAATCAAGTCCTAAAGTCTAGCATTGATCCAAAGTTCGTAGAAGCTCAAACACCCATATCATTCACCCCTCTCATATTTCATCTCATCATTGGTCCTAAACACCTTAGAGGTTGACTCTGGAAAAAAGGTCAAAATGCAAGAAAAACATGGAATTTAAACTTAAGTCATACATCATGAGTAATCCAATTCAACCAAGCTATCAAAGCCTCACAACACCAATTGATTATCTAAACTCACATTTGTACAATTTTTACATGGGATCATTATCTCCTACAAACATCAATGGAGCAAAAATTGAGAGTATGCCCAATCTAAATGTTGGACCACCTTTCCCAATGGTAGATTTAAATCAAAGTCCAAACCTATAAATCTATCAACCAAACACCCAATGCATAAGTTTTGCAAACAACATTATCCCACCAAATCCATAGATGATAAATACAAGTTTACCAAACATGAACATTTAAAATCCATATTTGGAGAACTTTGGGATAGATATGATTGTAAATGTTGTTCAAAGTCAAAGCAATATGCTAACGAATCTAGGTATATATCCAAGTCAAGGTAACAAAATGCAAAATCAAAGTTACCTAAATCAAGGTAGTATGGTTTCCAACCACAATAATGTTCAAAGTAAAGCTATAATGCCAAATCTAAACATCACACCAAATCAAAGCATTATTCAAAATAAATTTGTCCACAATCTTAGGAAAACACCACAAGGATACATTCCAAATTTTCTTGCTTTACAACCAATTCAACCATATCAAGATCAACAAAATCAACAATAAACCCAACCTCCACATATCATATATCAATCACCACATCTCCACAATCAATCACCACAAGGTCAATTTCAAGTGAAAATATCACAAGGTAACAAACAAAAATACAAACCACTTGGGGAACCAATTGAATTAGTCTTGAAATAGTTGGTACAAGAAAACATCATTAAAATCTCCATTTATGTGAACTATCAAGAACCCATGGTGAAACCACAAGGGTATGAAGAGAAACACCTTTGTGATTTTCACAAAACATAGGGACACGCAACATCAGATTGTATTTGACTCAAAATTCTCATCCAAGACCTGATTGATCAAAAATTAATAGCTATTGGGGACAACATTCAGAGTTCAACCCTTAGCAATAGCACTAAAAACCTCCCCATCGCAATTGCTGAAAACAACGATCAAGATATATCAATTAATGGGCACATTGAAGATGTTTCCACCTCAACCAATGATCAAATGAACACACACCAAGAGCCACTTTTCAAACACAATCAAAACTCACCAACGATGCCCAACAATGATCCAATCCAAGAAACATTGACATCACTTAATCCTATGGTTGAAAACATTGACAATCTCTCCACCATAACTGCTGAAGAGAATAATCAAAATCAATCCATCAATGAGCACTGTGAAGATATGTATACCCCATCTAGTGATCAAATCATCATACATCAAGAGACATTTTTTATTCATGATGAAGATCCCTCCTAAAAAGATCCATTTCAGGGAGTGTTGATGTTATTTGATCCTTTTAACATAATCCATGATCCATCGAGCAATGATCATATTGGAAATGTCTCTCCATCACCTAATGAATTAGAGGACATATCTCAAGAGCTTATTCCAAAACATGATCAACATCTATCAGCAAGGTCTAGCAATGGTCCTTCCCAAGACATATTGACATCCCTTGACCTCATGATTGTATATAGTGAAGGAATCCTCAAAGATCAACAGGATATTGATCCACTTCCCATTCCTAATAATGATGTCCAAGAATCCCTTGTAGAAAATCCATCCTTTGAAATTGACCCATGTTAAGAAATTGATCCAAAGCATCTTGAAGCAATTCTAGAATCAGTCATGATCAAGAATTTGTATCTCCAAGATACTACAATGATCTAATGGGAACTCTTCTATCTATACAAGATGTCACAAATGATGATCATATCCATATAGCACATAGTCCTCCATCTACCCATGGGATGATTTATTTGGACGGACACGTAGATGATCTTCATTCAAAACAAGAGTCTCATACTCTCGACATCATTACCAAGGAACATGAGTCTCCTACTCTTAACATTTTTGCACAAGACCAAGATGTAGAAAATTTTGGAGACATAGTAGAAGAAAATTATGAAGAAGGCTTCTACAGAAGTTGTGAATTAGAAACATCTTGTGAAATGAATCATGAGGAATAATTTTATGAGGACAATGAGTCATCAACACCTCTTAGAGAAGAATTTAAATCTTATATTTCACAAACTCAAGCCAAAGATATCAATCACGCATTCATCGCACATGTGGAGGATCCTATTACTTATAAACTTGGATCACTTACCTTTCCTAGGGAAAGCTATCTCATCAATAAAGAAGCTATCACTTTTGAAGATCCACCATAGAGTGGAGGAGTAGCACCTTGTTTCCAAGGTATATCATATCCTATTGCAATTTTTTTTTTTAGCAGATGAATTATCAAGGAAGAGGATTAGGCCTACATGAACAGGGTATCCTAGAACTAGAACATATTATTAGCAATCCTAAGCATCAAGGCCTTGGTTATTCATAAATCAAGGGATATAAACATATCAGTGATACTTCCATAGAATTGGGGGCAACTTTGTCACAAAAAATTGTCAACACAGGGAGCATGAAGGATCCTTATGATGAAACTAATGTGAATACTACAACCTGCCATCTCATGAATCTTCACCCACCCATCACCCCATCCATGAATTGTGACCAACATCAAAAGGAGGATGTGAATCAAATAATGATGAATATCATCAAAGAAAAAGATGCAGTAAAACTTGAAGGACAAAACAAACACATATGGATACCAAAGAATACAAGGAAAGACTATCCCTATCAAACTCCATCAGTCAAAGAAACTACGGGCCAAAATAAACAAGGGAAAATTATCCATCAAGGATGTCCACAAAGGAAAAAGAAGGCTTATCAAGCAACATACAAGGTATATCAAGTTGTTGGTCCCCATTGCATACACACTTCCGTATCCACCCATCATTGCTCATCTTCCCAAGTTTGGAGAGTCAAAGGTTCCAAACTATCAACCAATCCATCTTTTATTCCTAAGTACACTCTACCATCCACACCTCCATGCATAATATCTAATTCTCACATTGACCATGTGTTGGCAATGACCCTTAATCATAAGGATTCAGAAGGCACTCTATCACAATGTATGCACAAAGACAAAGTTAACTCTAGTATCAGCAAAGCAAAACAAATTTCTTAAAATTTTCTTTCAAGTGCATGTATCTTGGTAAAGAAGCTTCTTCAAGCAAGATATCGATGGAACATTATGACAAAAGCACCAATGTCAGAACCACCAAGTGGTTCAACATTAACTTAAAATCTCTCAAAAATACAAAAATCCAAAAATATATGAAAAATGATTGAAAATAGTAAAGAAAAAAATCGTCCTCTAGCAAAAACTATTTTGGTGGCGCTTTGGATAGGTACCATGATGAAAACCTGGCAAAAAGGCATCATGTGTAGAATCAAGCATCTACGTGTGCCAGTTCAGGAGAAAGTGTTTTATCACATCCCAAAATGAAGCTGACATTCCATCCATCTCATCCATTAATCCACAAACCATTTATCCAACCCATTGCCATCTATCTACCTTGTCTTGATCTTGATGAAGGTTTCGTGCACACTTTACACTTGCTTATGGTAAACGTCCTAACATGGGTCATTTTCATTTATCTCATTCTACCCAACATTATCGGAGCCAAGAAGCCTTATCCAAATGAGCATTCCTTATCCAAACAACTTATCTTATCACAAGATGATCCATATCCATCCATCCATACACCTATTCAAGCGTCCACCCATGACATTCCCTGCATTGCTAGACACTAGGGGTAGATGTTTACATCTTGCTTTGGGAATAAATCTTGATCTATATCCTCCAACTTATCTAGTGATTCAAATATTGTCAAATGTGAAATAAAATTGGTCAAGAATTTGTGAGCACCAATCCAAATGAATAGCTAGTGGCATATTTTCATGGGAATACATTCCTTATCAAGCTTTATCTTTCATCGAAAATCAATTTGAACAATCAATATAAGTTGCATCTAATTTTTACTTCAACATCACATTGAATTATTCAAAACAATTTTATTCTAAATCAAGCTTCAAAATCTTGATCAATCAAATCCAACCAATCCATCATCATCTCGGATATCCTTCCCAATTCTTGTGTTTCTTAAAAATATCCTTGCATTGTTGTGTATTCTCAATGATGTCATCATCAATCTATCAATCTGATCAATCAACCTAGCTTGATTTTTTATAAAATCCCAAAATCGATTGCTGATATCATCACATATCCATATCCAAAAAATCAAAATCATTCAAAATCCAAAAAACCAAAACATAGAGTCATCGACCAAAATATGTCATCTCTGAGCTTAAACGTAGCCAAGGCTAATCCTTGATTGGCCCCCAAGACACAAAATCCAAAACATTCATAAAAATGTCAAAAATCCAAAAATTGTAAAGCCAAAAAATTAAAACAGCCTCAAAACATTTCAAAAAACCCAAAATGGTGAAATTCTCTCATCTCGCTTTCACCCGTGATAATCACTGTTGATAATAAATCAATTGTCCACTTCATACTTCGGTGAGTCAGTCGGAAGCAAGTCTAGTAGGTTCTAAAGTGAAAGCTCAAATGTCAAACTCTCAAGTATAGATCAGTAAGCAAGAAAATTGGTCAACTCAGAGTATCAATAGCTTATCATCCAAATCCAATCTCATCAAAACCTTGATCACAACATGTCCTAGGAGTGTGACCTTTCGATGATGAACATCAGCATCAGGTATCACCTTAGTTTAGCCTTGGCTAGCAATACGAAGAACATTATCTTGGTTGTTTACTTTAACTTTTCTTTTTGACTTATCTTATTTTGTGCTCATTCCAAGGACCTCCCGATGATGCCTAAACAAAATAGGTTTAGAGATAAAGGAATCGAGCTATGATAATTTTTTTGTTTGTTTTTCTTGTTGGACGTTCTTGTAATATAACTTAGCGAATACTTGCTTTGTTAGGTTTGTCCTATCAAGGTTTCTATATGTCAAGTGTGAACAAGAGCACTCCTATCTAATTGGTGAGTCAAAGTCCATCACACTAGGTACAACATCATCCTAGTTCTTTATACATTGATGCATCGCACCTATGTGTGCTATCAAACATAAGAAAAGTTATGCTCTTTATTTCTCATATCCTTGGATAAGAAACACATCATCATCATTCATCGTCATATCGAATAAAGTCTCAATTACTCATAGGCTTGTTAGACTTCTGCATTCTCTTGGATTCAAGGGTTGATCCCTCTCATTCTTCTATCCTCTTTGATGCTAACGATGCATCCATCCTGAATCTACACTCTCATCCTACATAATCATGTCATGTATCATCATAGTACAACATCATCCATCTTATCCATCTCACATGCATAGCATAATCATTTAAGTTGTTTAAAATAATATAGATTTGTGATTCTAAGCATCTTCCAAACATCTCATTTACATCATCAATATCATATAGATCTATTATTCTAACCATCCATACATCCATTTTGAACCTCTTTATTGTGAAATGAACCTCAAATTTAATCTTTTCGCTCGATCTCTCGAGGGGGCAATGTACTAACGTACTTATCTCCACTAGGGCATCTAAAAAAATCATTTTTTTTTTAAATTTCGATGTCGGCGACATCATTCTTTGAACCAATGCAATAGGTACATTGCTTCAAACAAGGGAAAAATGTACATGCAAAACTAACATCATGCATACCATGTATTATCATATTCACCCATCAATTAAATAAACCAAGTTTATTTAATTAATCTCCTAAAGTCATCCATTCAAATTAACATCATCATCTTTGATTAAATAAAAAACAAAATTATTTAATTAAATCTAAAATCATTTTCTTCTCATTTTGATTTATTTTAATCCTGAAATATAATTCAAAAGTCAAAATCACCTAATCTCCTATTAAATTAATCAAATCCTGATTAATTTAATCCTAATCACCTGAATCCTCTAGATTTTTCCACTTGCACCAATAAATCATTTAATTGAATTATTATTTCATCTAGTTTCTTTCAAAAGGGCATCAAGATGGAATATTCTTCAAATTGGAATATTCCTTCCAAAGGACTTATCCCTTCCAACAAAGCATTAAATTCTCTTACACATCTCTTATATGTCTCTTACACAAGTCAACTTGGCATTATCTCTTCTTTCATCCCCCCTAAACATGTGATTTCATCAAAATTCAAATTTGAAATTGGCACATTGACCAAAATGTGCACAACTCTCATCCTCTCACATCTTGACAAGTGGCATCTTTTCAATGGCTCATGAATTATCCCACATTCATCCAAAACTCTCATTCTTCCAAAATTGAATCTATAAAAGAAAATAATTTCTAGAACACTACAACAACAAAAAATTGATGCACAATCTCAATATTGGCATTAACACACTTGCATCTTGGCAATCTTGCTTATCAGGGGGTGGGAAAGGGCTTTCTTTCCACATCATGAGGAGCACCACTCCCACTATGAAATAGAGTTTTCTCTTCTTGTTTATGCTTTCAATTAGTTGTTTGGTTCCATTTTTTTTTTTCATAGGCAGCATGACTGAATATTTCATAGGGATGCTTAGTTTGTTTCATATTTAGCTTGACTATGTTTGTCAAAGTCTAACATTGTTATAGATTTCAGCATCTACATCACCAAGTAAAATTCACCATCAACAATGCGATTAATTTTCGGCCATGATGAATTGCTGACTGTGAATTTTCCATATCGGTGAATTGTTGATGATGAATTTTCCTTTGGTGATTTTTTGATGATTAATTTCCCTAGAGCCTCTCTTTTAACATATAACTTGTTGTCATTATTATAGCCAAATTTCACCCTTAACAATTTAGTATCTTTACATGCAAACAAAAAACTAAGTGTATGGGGTGGTGGGCCTACTTCAACTAGCTAAAGAATCATATTGCAGGAAAGAGGTCACGAGGTGTATTCTCCCCATCATCAAGGCATGTCATTGTAGTTTATAAGGGGATGGATACCAGACCGATCTTGCAATCTAAGAAAAAATCCCCTAAATTTACAATAGTATTATAGTGGGATGAAGATTAAGGTTAAATGAACATATTGGGATGTTTTCATATTGGATTCATTTTAGGTTGTTTATGTCATGGAAAGGATATTAAACAAAAGATCATTCACAAATATGTGAGTGATTTTTTTCAATTGGACTTCATTAAGCAAGTTGACTCATAAATTTTATTGTATTAGGTCTTGGTAAGTGCAAGGCCCTAACATCATAAGGGGTGACGTTAGTATGGTGTCCCATGTGGCATTGGTGAAATGAATACCCCTTAACCAAAGAGGATTCAACCTAGCTAGATTGATATAAAAACTCTCCATCAAAGTAAATAAATAAATAAAGTATATTTCCCTAAGACAAAACAAAATAGATCTACATTGCCTCTATTTACTATACTATAAGAAAACTCATAAATATTATCACATAGTTCTTATAATCATCAAATATTTTGGTTTGAACCATGAACCTACTATTACATGGAACTATTTATAAGCCTTGATAAAATAACCAAATTTTCTACTTAGAATAAACATTGATGGAGTTCAACCTATTGATGAGAGACACTAATATTTTTTCTTATTGTGTAGTTCCTTTATTTTTTCCCATAATTTTTTATTAAACAAGGTGTTCATAAATTTTTATATTTTCCCATTGTTTGAGCTTTCCTATATAAGAAATTGGTGTATTTATTTTCCAAAGTGAGTAATCGAGTGCTACTATGATGGCTAGGGTTAAAGAAAACCTAGAAATTTAAACCTTACATAACCATATCTATTAAACATATAAACATTCTCATTTATATTTTTCTTGACATAAACTACGTAGTTCCATCTTCCATCAAAATTTCTAAGAACAATTTATATACTTTCTTGTAATTATTTTTTGGTTAATTATTGATCACGCAACATGTATTGAAATAATTTTCTTAGTAAACATTGTTATTTAAAATGTTTGTGTACATGTTAGGTTCACTTATGAATAAAAGTAGAACTAAGACCCTAAATCATTCTTGTTGTTTGGAATAGTTATAAGAATATTGATAGTTTCTTTATAATAATATCTTATAAGAAATTTGTCTTATTTAACCACATTAAGAGGAGAATGCCATGCCATACAAAATTTAGAGTAAGATTTTTGCACCTAATATTTATAAATAATGTATATATCAAGTTTCTCAATATGTCAAAGAGGAATTGCAGCACTCATAAAATCACACAATAATATTTACATGATTTCTTCTGTATATTTTCATATTCATATTAAAGATACTTGATTTGTGTAATTAATCTTGTATTTTCCATTAATTTATTTATAAATTGTAGGAACTATCAATGTAATAAGATATTTTCCTTACTATTTTAGATTCACATGCATCCCTTGTTAGAATTAATAATTTATCTATTCACTATACTTAAGTTTACTTAGGTTTTTGAGGTTAGACAACATCTTGTCTAGTTAAATACACAACCTTTAAGTCTCTAGAGGTTACCAAGTTATTTGGTAAATCTCATGTGCTACCTTTTTGAGGTTGGGAGACTTTCCATCTCACCTCAAAGGTCACTCAGCACTTAGCATCAAGGTTGATGACTTTTTCAAATAGGTTGTTGGTTTTCACACTCCAAGTGATCCTAAGATTGACACGTATAGGACACTTGGCTACTCATTTTTTCCACATAATGGGGCACTTTTCAATGCAAATGATAGGTGGATTGCGTCTTTCTTGTATATTTAAGAAAGGTCATTATACATTCAAATTAAATATTTTATCAATATTTTTGTTAATGTGAATTAGACTCAGTGTGTGCAAATGTCATTTTGTGGAAGCACATGATTTTTATTGTTATGATCGTGGATGCAAATCCTAACATTGTATCAAAATACTGTAGTGAAAAACCTTCCCAAAACCTTGCATCTATCCTAGTATATGCTTCTAAGTAATTTGAATGTCATGTAAAATAATCTCCATTATGGGTTAAGATTTTGAAGGATTCATGTTTTTATGGAGAATTAGCTTGAATTTTCTTTTTGAGTTATAGCCATTTTCACTTGTCTACACCACACCTGTGTTGGTATTGAATCAGTGCAATAGAGTTTTTTGCTAAGTCAACACAAAGATGTTTATGCTCATATGGATGGGAGTGAGTTGCTTGTTGAATCATTCATATGTTGTCTCAAGGGTATTGACTATGCATTTCCAGTATTCCAAAGCCTAGAAGCCTCTCTAATATTAAGATTCAGGAAGATCGGAGCAATAAATATTAGCAATTATATGCAGATTAAATCACCTAGAAATAAAAATAAAGAATAACACAAAAGAGATCAACATAAAAGTTTAATGTGGTTCCCCCAATATGGGATACATCCATAGAAACTCATCCATCCAATGATTTTATTATCTAGTTTAAAATAGATTACAATCTTGTGAGTACCATGATGCAACATACATCCCAACAACTTATAACAAAGTTATTTTTCATTTGTCAATTAACAAATGGGAAAAAATGGTTTTAAAAATATTGTAAAGAGTGTATAGTATTTGTATGATTAGTCACCACATACCAATAATCTCCCACTTGGAGACTGATCAAGCTCCACACCAAACAATCTCCCACTTGGAGACTGATTATGGATGATGCCATTGCACTTGCAACTCCCACTAGATTAGAGGTCTAGCTAGTTTCTTAGGTCCACCATTATTAGTCATGAAGGCCAACATAAACTAATGATGAAATAAGTTTCTCCCATGTAATAGCCTTTGTAAACATATTTGAAAGATTCTCACATGTGTGAATTTTGTCTAGTTTCAACTGTCCATCCTTCAAAATTGACCAGATGATGTAGTATTTTAGTTGTATGTGCTTAGTTTTTGAATACAGAGATGAATTCTTAGCAAGATGAATCGAACTTTGGATATCAACGTACAAAGGGTTATCTTCTTTTCATTGTCCCAATTCCTCAAAAAAATGTTGTAATCAAATCATCTCCTTGCTACCTTCCATAGTAGAAACATACTGAACTTCAGTGGTTGAAAGAGCAACAACCTTTTGCAGCCTTAACATCTAACTAACTACAATACCTCCTACCATAAAAACACACCCTATTGAAATCCTCCTGCTATCAATATCACCCACCAAATTAGAGTCAACATATCCTTTTAGAGCAGATTTTGTTCCTCTAAAACATAGTTTCTTTGAATTAGTACCTCTTAAATAACAAAGAAACCATTTTACTGCATTCCAATGTTCCATTCTTAGATTTCTAATATACCTGTTCACAACTCCCACTACATATGCAATATATGGCCTTGTACATACCATTTCATACATCAAGCTACCAAATTTTGATGCATATGGTATCTTAGACATTTTTTCTTCCTTCTCTTGTGCCTTTGGACACATCTCCTTAGTTAACTTTAAAATGACTAGAAAAAGGTGTACTAACTACTTTTGCATTCTTCCTATTAAACCTTTTCAACACCTTCTCTACATACTCACTTTGAGAATTAAATAGTTTTTGTTTGTTATGTCCTGTGTGATCCTCATACCAAGGGATTTTTTTTTGCACCCAAATCCCTCATAGAAAATGAATTTTATAATTTATGCTTAAGCTCATTAATATGTTGCATGTTAGACCTAGAAACAAGCATTTCATCAACATAAAACAATAGGATAATATAGCTACCATTATCGAATTTCTTAAAATAAATATAATAATCAAAATGACATCTTTTGTAACTTTGTTCAGCCATAAAACTATCAAATTTCAAATACCATTGTCGAGATGCTTTTTTCAGGCCATACAAGCTCTTCTTTAATGTGCACATTAATTCCTCCTTACCCTTGACCTCATATCCCTGTGGTTGCTACATGTGTATTTCCTCTTCCAAATCCCCATGGAAAATGATGTTTTCACATATAGCTATTCAAGATGCAAGTATTTTGTAGCCACAAGACTTAGAATACTTCTAATAGAAGTCATCTTTACAACTGATGAAAATATTTCATCAAAATCTATACCTTTTTTCTATGAAAAACCTTTTACCATGAGTCTAGCCTTATATCATTTCTTACCTCCATATTTTTCCTTCAACCTATAAACCCATTTATTTGGCAATGCTATTTTACCTGCAGGAAATTGGACTAAGACCCAAGTTTGTTTCTATAGAAAGGAATCCATTTCCTCTTTCATGCCTAGTTTCCACTACTTTTTGGTATCTACCTACATTGCTTCTTCATAACCTTCAGGTCCACCAAAATTAGTTAATAATATAGAATATAATGATGGATAAAATCTATTTGTAAGTCTAGTTATCCTTGTAGAATGTCTAACACTTGCAGGAGTCTATGGGATAACTTGTTCTTGTTGAGCATCAGGTACCATTGGCATTTTATTTTCTGGAATGTCATCCAATACGACATATTCATTTTTTTCCTTTTCATGCTTTTTTTCTTGCATTTGATCCTTTACATGACCTTCTCATTGAATATAACATCTTTGATCCTAATCATTTTATGATTTTTACAATCTCATAATTGATAACCAAATTCATCTACTCCATATCCAGTGAGGGTATATTTTTAGACTTAACCTCAAGTTTGGTTCTATTTTTAATATCAACATAGAAAAAAGCTTCACAACCTAAGGTTTTCATAAATGAATTGTTTACCCTTTTACCCATCCATTCCTCTTTTAGAACACTACCATCCAAAGGATTTGAAGGTCCCCTATTTATTAATTAAATAATGGTATGTGTAAGGGTAGTCCAACATGCAATCTCATGCTCCTTAATGGTCCTAGTCATCCTCTTAGACGCACCATTTTCTTGTGGGGTTCCAAGAAGCATTTTATGCCTATAGATTCCATTGTATGAACAATAATTTTAAAATTATCTATTGAAATAATCGACTCCATTATCATATATGAGATACTTCAATTTTTTTCCTATCTCATTCTCAACCAAATCTTTCCACTTTCTAAAAATTTCAAATACTTCTGATTTTTGTTTTAGGAAATACGCCCATGTTTTCCTAGTTGCATCATCAATAAAAGTAAAATAATAGAAAGGGACACCAAGAGAAGATAACACCAACAATGTTGAACTCTCACGATTTATTTTCCATCGCATTTCCTCACTAAGGATAACACCAACAACATCCTTAAATTTCAATGTATTTGAACAAGAGACAAAGTTACAACCATTACCAATCTATTCTGGATTTCTAGAAAAGAACATAAAACTTAGAGAGCTCTCACTTCTTCATCAAAATTTACTCTTACAAAAGTTAACTAACCGGTAATCCTATTAAACTCATTTAAATGATTTGTCACAGATTCACCTTCAATCATTTTTAGATTAAGCAAATGCTTCATGAAGAATACCTTTTTTGAGAATGAGGATTTTTCATACAATTTAGTGAAAGCTTCCATCATATCCTCTGTTTTCTTTTCTTCTAGTATATTGAATGCCACAGACGGTGCCAGGAACAATTGAATGGTTCCTAGTGCCTTTCTATCAAGAATCTCCCATTCTTCATTAGACATTGTAGCATCTTTCTTTTCTTTTCCTTACAATGGCCACCATAGATCCTTTTGATACAAACAATCTTCCATCTACATCTTCCATAATTGATAATTCTGGATGTTGAACTTCCCAACCTTTAAATTTTCATCTTCCATTGCTCCATCTCAAATCTAGAGGTTTCCTGCCAATCGACCACAAAACATGTCATGCTAATACTAGTTGTTAGGATTATGGGAGATTAAAGTAATAAAAATTAACAATTATATGCATATTAAATAACCCAAAAATAATAATGCAGAATAAAACAAAAGATATCAATGTAGAAGTTTAACATGGTTCACCCAATATAGGCTATAACCATAAAAATTTAGCTACCCAATGATTTTATTATCCAGTACAAAAAAAAAAAAAAATCTCATGAATACCATAAGGCAACATACATCCCAACCACTTATAACAAGATTTTTGGAAGATTCTAGAATTAGGGTTTTACAAAGTCATTTTTTATTTCTCAGTTAACAAACGAGAAAAAAAGAGGTATTTCTTTTTTCAAAGGCTACACCCTCAAACCCTCGCTTATGGCCTTGCTCAGCCCCAAACCCTGGAAAGGATACATAAAGAGTGTACAATATTTGCATGATCAGTCGCCACATACCAACATCTACTACATATTCACACAAACAATCTTCTCACGCCCTCTACTCCCAATAGATAGCCCTCCACACTCCACCATTCTAAGTGATCTACACATTTATCAATGGATTTTGGAAACTTCTATAGGCCATACAATCAATCCATAGAGCAAGCAACTATTGCAAGGCATTGTGAAGGTCAACACAATAAGGCTATATATTTTTCTTTTGAAGGTTTTATTTCTATTGTGGTGTTTAAAGGTGTGCTACAATTATTTTGCATTGTCCTTTGATTTCTCAATACACAGCCTCCAATTGTAATTGAATATATATTTTGAAGGTGTGATATTCTATGATAGCACAACAATGTCATTTTTGGATTTTTTTGGTTTGAAGATATTTTAAAGCTAAAATATGATGGTTGAAAGTAGAAAGGAAGAGAAAAGAACTTCCTAAAATCCACACTCCAACATGCCTCAAAATACTCTACATCATCTAGTAGAATCTCCATGTCACCTTAATTCTCCTCTTGATGGTCCAAGTCGTACTTCTTAACATATTTTTCCTTTTTCAATGGATCAAGTTTGTATAGAAGTTATGGACTACTTAGTTTTAATGTGCCTCAAAGACACTATTTTTTATATATAGGTAATTAACATTAGTATTTTTTTCTTATATTATAACTCCTCACTATGTTATATCCATTAGCATTTCATGCTCACAACTAGCAATTAGGATTGAGTGAATTATTCACTTTAAGAGAGATATGATTTTTGTCAATAAGTGTTTAAAGGGGAAGGTAAAAAAATAATTCCATAGTTAAAATTTTTTAAAAGAGAGTCAATTATTTCTTTCGCAATGATTTTGGAAAAGGGAAAGTGTTTAAAGGTAGAGGTGAAGTTTTTTTCCCTGGCTAAAAATATTTAAAAGAGGAGTCAATTTTTCTTTTTGAATGAATTTGGCAAAGGGGGATTTTTTTTGTTTTGCAATAACTTGAAAACGACAAGGGGGTTATTTTAATGGAGGGTTTATTTTTTTGTTTTTTATCTTTTAAATTTTTTTGAAAGGAATATAGCTTCATTTCTACCTCATTACAATAAAATTATAAGAACTCATAATAGAAAATACGCTTGTAAATGCCCTAACATAAAGTGCCACCAAAACTAAATGTGTGTTTCATATGGAGGGAATTTGAGATATTTTTTACTTATACTGAATTATGAATTGTAATGGGGATCTATATAGAGCCTTGATTTGGAATCATAGTTGTGGATCCTCGTGATTTTTCTCCATGTTGTGTGTTTTCTTGCTTTTCCATCACAATAATGTCTCCTCGTGATTCTCACCTCATTCATGTGTGCGTTGATGCACACCCTTTTTCTATTTCTTGTACATCTCTACAATCCTTGTATAGTTCTATGCCTAATTGTAATTGGTTTGTATATTCTCTTACCATTAAGGGGGAATATGATGTGTTATGTTTTTATGGCATAAAAGTGTACCTCTAGTGCAATTTCCTAGCAATTTCCTATAATATCACCCCATTTAAGCCTTATAAACCCAACAATCCAAGAATCTATGACCTTTACCTTACCTTTTGTACATGTTGTTTTCATTTTCCATTGGTGAGGAAATTTTTGTTGTGAACTCCCACACAGTGTGTAGAAATCTAAACGTTGTGCTATCATCTTGATAGTATTCAAAGGTTAGTGGACATTGCAGCCATTACATTCTTTGCTAACTTGTGAATTGTAATTCCCCCTATGAATTTTAACTGCTCGAAAATATCCTCTTACCTCCAAAAACTTCTTTTGAACTTCATTCTATCTATTCTATCAACTCTCTCTCAATTCATTCACTTCCATTCACTCAACCTTCATTTTTTCTCCTCTCATTCTACATTATACACCATTGTCGTTACTTCTACACCATTCTCTATTGTAGATTTTGAAGCTTCATACTATTGGTGTGATCATCTTGTTGTTTTTCTTCCTTTCTCATCTTCTCCAATCATGTAGAATGGAGGGTAACTCATTTTTTACTTGCATTGTCTTGTTTATAGAATAGCATCTATATTTTCTTTGCATTCTATAAGATGTGTCTATTTCCATTTCTTTATCATTTTCTCTATCTTGTGGTATATTGGTTGTTCATGGAGGTGAAAACACCAAAACGGGGTTTTTACGAAGGAAATATCCAAAACATGGCCACAACACTCTTTCATTCCTTTATGTGTAGGTAAGCTTTGTTCATGAGGAGCTTGCTAGATCCTAGACCTTTTGTATTTTTTATTCTTCTCCTTTTCTCTTATCATTTTGTTATTAGAAATTTTATATTTAAAGTTGTAGTATTCTTCTTATTGTTTTCATTCATTCCATTCATTTCTTCATTCAATGTTAAAACTATTAAATTAAAACTCTCAAGTTGCTAGAACGCCATATGAATTTTACTCTATAAAACTTGTTCTTTCTTCCTACAA
The DNA here is from genome assembly GCA_007115665.2 of Sequoiadendron giganteum. NCBI lineage: Eukaryota > Viridiplantae > Streptophyta > Pinopsida > Cupressales > Cupressaceae > Sequoiadendron > Sequoiadendron giganteum. Next base: position 130,113,384 of record CM021105.1, read on the forward strand.
GATGTCAATGCACCTCCAAGATGATATATTGGTGCAATGTCATCCAACTCATGTGCTAGCATCCTTTGATCGAGTGTTGGTCTATTCATAGTCTAAGATCTCTAAAATTTGTTCACTTGTTTTTTGAAAACCTCCTTCTAGAAACATAAAGAAAATAGAGCTTGGCTTGTGCTTCATTTTTAGCCTATCCCCTTTCAACTAATCTTGAGGTATTCTTGAAGTAGTTTAGTGAAATTTTAACCCTTTAGACTATCATATAACCTAGAGACTAAAGAGAGAAAATAATTTCCCCCTCTACATTTTGTTGAACCAGACATGAACTTTCTCATTTTCATTTCTTTTTGTCAAATTTTTTTCCCTCGAGTCTTGTGCATGTTACACATTAGGGCATCATGAATCTTTTATGAGCTTCATGACCCAATATACAACATTTGGATTCATTTTCAAAATAATTCTTTGATGCATGATAATGGAGTCTAGGAAGGTGGGTTCTAGTCAAATTGGTCCTCTTCTGAAGAATTGGTTCTAGGATTGTCTACAAAATTTTCTTGCCCCTTTTGGGAAGTTTTCACTCATGTTAATACTCCCCATGTTTCTCTTTTTCCTTCTTTTATGGATGAAGAAGCTACTCTTGAGGTTCTTGTAGACAATCTCCTTTCCCTAGACAAGAGGCTTCGAGATTTTGAGTGGTATTTGGAAAAAGATATTTGTCTCGCCCAAGAGGCTACCATTGTCAACAGACTGAGAACCATGTAGGAAAATGATCAAAGAGGTATATAACTTCTCTTCCCGGTATCACAGACATTATGGATACCCACATCCCAACCTATAACTCTAACTTGGATGTTACCCAAGATGTTGGCTTTGAGACCACATAAGATAGTTGGAAATCTTGATGCCCGAAGTGTCAATGTATATGGTTGAGATGGGTTCTATAAATATTGTCTCAATGCCTGAGTAGACCCACAATATCAAAGTAAACAAGGTACCTTTGGGCTTCAATTTTTTTACCCTTAATCTTTCAACTTTTGGTGGTAATACTATTTTTTGTACTAGTCCTAGTGTTAGAGGCTCTACTGGTATGGGCGCGGGTGATTCTCGTGGTGGTTCCTCTAGTCCTATTTCATCTATTGATCTTGTCTTAAATTCTATGTTGAAAACCATGGGATGAATGCATAACAAACTAGAAAACCTATCCATCTCTTTTTCATCTCAACCTATCTTACATATTTTCTCTTTCCATAGTCCCTTGTCTATCACAATCTTAAAACTCTTTTCCCTTAAGGGATGAATATTCCTAAGTTTAAGAAGTATAGTGGTTGTTGAGACCATCATACACATGTGTCAGCTTTCAATGCCATGTGCATTGAATTATATCACCATAATGCTCTAATGGTGAAGCTTTTAATACATTCTCTTAAATGGATTTCCCTTGATTGGTATTGTTCTTTTCTAGGTAACTCCATCTTCTCATTTGATCAACTATTGAATCAAATCCTTAAACAATTCTAGGATAATATTGGTTTGAATATGGAATTTTATGATCTCATCCAATGTAAGAAGGGAGAGAATGAAAAGGTTATTGATTTCATTACTCATTATTAAGAATTTTTTTATTAGATTTATTACCCCTTTCCTAATTTTGATGTCCAAAAGGTTTTCATTAGGAATCTATAGACCTCTCGTTGTGAGAAAAGTTTGTGTTAATAAAGTACCCTTCCTTCTCACATTTGTGTGCAGTGTTGTGTGAGTATCAGTAGATGATTTCTTAGTTCAGGCATTCATCATCATGCTAATGTCTAGATAACTAGTCATTAGTGTTGATTTCTTGTTATTCAAGGAAGAATAAGGTCATTGCAAACATAGTGTCGATTCCTAAAAGAAAAAGTATAGAACATGATAAAAAAATTACAAAGTTATCTAAATCCTATACTAGTATTCTACAAAATCTATTACAAGATAAAATTATAGCATTACCAGATATTTGACCTCTCTCTGAGTTGTATCCGTAATGGTATGGCGTGCAATATTTTGTCAATTTCATTTAGTACATAGAAATGATACTGAGCGATGTGTTTGCCTATGTCGTGGATTCTGGATCTTGCATCAATGACGTGATTATCCATCTTAACAAAAGGAAAAAAAGGAAAAAAAAATTGTTGCTAAGCCTAATATCCAACTAGAGATTTACACAAAGTTGTTCCCTTCTCATTCTACTAACTTGGCTACACAATATTCTACATTTTTGAGCTTGCATCCTATCTAAGTACATGTGAACATGGTTTCACTCACTCATATGCCTCCAACGAATAATATGATTGTTATTTCTAATAAGAAATTTACCTCAAATTATTAGCCCTTAAACAAGGAGCTCTCTCCATTGTATGTTCCTTCCCAAATTAATGGTAACATCATAACTAGTGTTATCTTTGATTCGTCAAACCAAGTGAGCTTAGTCATAGAAGAGGCCTTGTTCATTAAAAATTTGTACAAGGATAATTATGATGATTCATAGGTAACCCTTTATACTCATTATGGGTTTTCTATTACCCCTATGAGGTCTATTTCTTTTTCACTTTTGGTTGGTCCTATGTATGTGGATGTTTTATTTGTTGTCATCTTTTAATCAAACTTATTCAAAGCAAGGTTGGGAATTCCATGGATAGCTTCTATGAATTTATTTGGTTCCATAATCCATAAATTCTTGAACTATCCCACAAGGGTACCATGCACATTATCTAAGACACTAGATACAATCCATTGCTAGCATGTGTGGCTTGTCTGTTGATCAATTCTGGTCCACCCCAATTGGACCCATCCCTCCTAGAGGAGATCTATTTTATTTTATTTATTCAAGGTATAAGACTAGGGGCTCTATTTTGAAACATGGTTGTCCTCCATCACCCTATGTTGTGCCTTTGAAGTCTTGTTTTCATGCATAGCACTAGGCTTCATCTTCTTCCCATGCAAAGGGGAAGGATAATGTTTCTCTTTCCCTCAAGACTTCTAATTCTATTTCCTTTATGGAATATTCTTCTACTTCTCAGCCCTCTATGGCATCGTTTGTTCCTACTCTTGTGATTGCCATAGGAAAGAGAAAGGCACCTATGTTATAGAATTTGAATCCCTAATTTTTCAAGATTTGTGTTCTTCTCACAGTTCACCATCTCACCCTATATTAGAGGGGGGATTTTTTTCTTTGGATTCCTCCTATGTCTTGGCCTCCACAACCTTCACCTATCCTTCTACCTCCCTCTAGGGTGGGGCAAGGGAAGAGGGTCAATACCAAAATGCATCATTCTATTTCTCCTTATGTGTTTATTGTTCCTCCTACTCCTCCTAGGGAGTCTCCCCTTCCACAACCAATGTTTGGAGAGGTCCCTCTTTTGGTAGAGTAGGATTCCATGGTTTCTTCTCAAGTTATGCCTTCGAGATCCTGTAGTTGATGTAATGGGCTTGCATGTGAGTGTAAGTGCTAGTGAAAGGCTTTTTCCAGGGAGCACACAAATTTGTAGTAAAATTACATGGAGTCTATCATTTCTATAATAACTCATTCTTCTTCTCTAGTTGCTTCTACTCTTGTTTTGTCTTCCACTTCAGTTCCCATCATCTTGTTGCTTCTTCTGAATTTATTGGAGGACCCCAATGAACCTCATCCAAAAATGGTCTAGGTGTTTATTGATCCTTCAATGTAGCCTCCCCTTCTTACTTCTCTTCCAGATATTCCTCTTTTTTGGGGCCCATTATCATGTCTATTAAAAAGGTGGTGTCATTTGTGGCTCTATCTATGTATTCTTCTACCTTCGCTTCTTCTGTAGGAATTTTGCATCCCTCATTTATGTTAAATCTTAAGGATGACCTTGTTTTGAGAGAGGGTTATAATAAATCCTTGTGTCCTATGGAGTCTAGTTCTATTTTGGCTTGTATCATCCTCGTGATGGAGGTAGCCCTTATGTTCCCTAAGTTTTTCACTGCCCCTTTTGTTGAGTTTGGTAGTGACTCTCAGGTGTCTTGTCCTCCTCCCATGCTATTGAAAAATAACACTCCTAATAAGTGCATGTTTAACTTTCTAGAGGATATCTCTACTCTATCTTCGATTTATACAAAATCAATTACCTTCACCTCATAGGAGCTTCATGATGTTGACCTCGAGGGACCTTTTCCTTAGCTCTTTGTTGCAAGAGAGTTAGAGGGTACTACCCCTTGTAGGCCTATCCTTCTCCATCCTATAACGATTTAGATTAGGAGTAGGACAATCTGTTGGTTGATGATGATTAGTGTGGTATCTCTTACACATCCGTATATTATATTTGTGTGTTTTCTTATGTTACCCTATACTTTTATGTCTCTTTTTTGTGCTCTTTATTAGAGGAACCCTACTACCCTTGTAGGTGATTGGATACAAGTATGAGTGTGGATGCTAAATCTGCAAATGGTTAGCATGATTCCAACATCTTCATAGGATAATCATTCTTCCAAGTAAATGATCAAAACTAATCTAAACATGCAAAGAAGACATGAAGTAATATCTATCCTATGGTGGATTGGTGCAACCTAGTTGTGTAAGAAGTTGCCCTTTCCCAATCCATGATAAGCAAAACTGCCAAAATAATAGTGATGAAGAGCAAGATATCCTCTCAAATGAAGAGAGTAACCTTGCAAATCAGAAAATGAGTTGTTAAGCAAATGGTGTGATGAGGAACAAGATTAGTTCTCTTATGAAGAGAGTAACCTTGCAAGTGAGAATGAGTTGTGTGTTGTGTTCAATTGAGTTGTTTTGCCTTGCATTTATAGATTCAAGGTTGAGAGATTTAGAGAGTTTGATGAATGTGGGATCATTCATAAGCAAATGACAAGATGACACTTGTCAAGCTATGAGAGGGTGAGGAATGTGCAAGTCTTGGCCAATGTGCCACTTTCAAATTCAAATTTGGATGACTTGACATGTTTTGGGGGGATGAAAGGTGTAATAAATGCTATGTTGACTTGTGCAAATAGCATTTAAAACCTTGTTGGAAGGGACAAGTCCTTTTTTGGGGGGAAGATTCAAAATGGAAGAATATTCCATTATGATGCCATTTTGAATGTAATTAGAGGAATTATAAATCAAATAAATGATTTATTGGTGCAAGTGGGTGGGTTAGTTAGGAGTTTGGATTTTGACTCTAGTTGAGTCAAAAGCTGGAGAATGATAATCATGATTAGAAGTTAATTAATTTAGATTAATTAACTTAGGGAGTTTTAGGGATTTGACATTTGATTAAATCAGTTTGATTTATTAAATCAAATGAGAAGAACTTAAGGATTAAATAAATAAACTAATTTATTTAATGAACCTTAGGAAATTAATCAATAAATTGTCTTAATTGATTAATAGGAGAATTCGATGCACGATGTTAGTTTTGCATGTCTACATTTTGCCCCTCTTTGAAGCAATGTACTTGTTGCATTGGTTCAAAGAATGATGTTGCCGATATCGAAATTAAAAAATTCTTTGGTTTTTTCGGATGCCCCAGTGGAAAATAAGTACGTTAGTACATTGCCCCCTCGAGAGATCAAGCGAAAAGATACAATTTGAGGTGGATCTCACGACAAAGAGGTTCAAAATGGATGTATGGATGATGAGACTATATGATAATGATGATGAAAATGAGATGTTCGGAAGATGCTTAGAATAACAAATCTATATTATTTTAAGCATGTTAAATGATTATGTGATGCATTTGAGATGGATGAGATGGATGATGTTGTCCTATAATGATATGACGTGATTATGCAAGATGAGAGGATGAATGCAGCATGGATGCAGGATGGATGCATTGTTAGCATGAAAGAAGGTAGAAGAATGAGAGGGATCAACCCTTGAATCCAAGAAGATGGAGAAGTTCAACAAGCCAACTTTATTAGAGATGATGATGAAAGATGATGATGTATTGCTTATCCAGGAATGGGAGATAAAGAGCGTAACTTTCTTTATGTTTGATAACACACATAGGGGCGATGCATCAATGTATTAAGAACCAGGATGGCGTGGCGCCTAGTGTGATGGACTCTGACTTGAAAATCAGATAGGAGTGCTCTTGTTCACACTCGACATACGGAAACCCTCCTAGGACAGACCCAACAAAGCAAGTATTCGCCAAGTTATTTTACAAGAACATCCAACAAGCACAGCAGATAAAAAGATAATGATCGTTGCCCCATTCCTTTCTCTCTAAACCTATTTTGTTTAGGCATCATCGAGAGGTCCTTGGAATGAGCGCAAAATAAGATAAGTCAAAAAGACCAAGATAAAGTAAATAAACAAGCTAATGTTCTTCGTATCGCTAGCTAGGCTAAACTGATGTGGGGTACCTGATGCTTATGTCCATCGTGGGAAAGCTTCATCCTAGGACATGTAGTGATCAGGGTTTTGGTAGGACTGATTGGGTGATAAGCTATTGATACTCCGAGTTGACCAACTTGTTGACTTACGGATCTAGACTTGAGACTCTGACGATTAGGTGTTCACTTTGGAACCTGCTAAACTTGCTTCTGACTGCTTTACCAAAGGATGAAGGAGACGATGCTTTATTATGAGTGACAATTATTGCGGGTGCAAGCGAGATGAAATGGATGCACCATTTTGGTTTTTTCAAATGTTTTGAGGCTGTTTTTGGAATTTTCACATTTTTCAATGTTTTTTGGTATTTTCAAGATTTATGAATGTTTTTGGATTTTGTGTCAATTGACTTGACTGTGGATGAGATAGATGGGAAAATGGATGCCAATGCGACGGACGCATAAAGAATGACCTAAATGTAAAAAAGATAAGCAAACGAATGCCAATGCGACGGACGCCTAACTAGATGGGCAAACGGATGCCAATGCGATAGACGCATAAATGAATGGGAAAACGGATTGCCAATGCGATGGACGAATAAATGAATGGGCAAATGGATTGCCAATGCGATGGACGCATAAAGAATGACCTAAATGTATAAAAGATAAGCAAACGAATGCCAATGCAACGGACGCCTAACTAGATGGGCAAACGGATGCCAATGCGACGGACGCATACTATCTCGGGGGATGATCAAAGATCAACCTTGCCTACATTCAAGCTCAGAGACAATGTAGTTCGACAAGGTGACAAACTGACAAGATTCAATGATGAATTTTTTGAAGATTTTCTGATATTTCGACATGTTTTTGGATTTTTTGACATGTTTTTGATATTTTTAATGCTTTTGGATGTTTTCGAAATTTTTGCATGATTTTGACAATTTGGATATGGATATGTGATGATATTAGTGCTCTTTTTGGGATTTTGTTGAAAACCAAGCTTAATGCTGATCAATCGGATTGATGGATTGATAGTTTGACTAAGTGTGTTAAGTCAAACAAAAGTGATAATGCACTCGTAAGTTCCAGGGAGTTGTGTTATCCCAGAGTAAACTCGTACAAAAAGGATAATTTGGCTAGGTGTGTTAAGCCAAACAAGGTGATTATGGTTTTGATAATTTGGCTAAGTGTGTTAAGCCAAACAAAGTGATGATAATGAACTTGTAAACCCAAGGAAGTTGTGTTATCCTAGAGTAAACTCGTGCACAAGATGATAGTTTGACTAAGTGTGTTAAGTCAAACAAGGTGATGATTGATTGGATTCAATTGATCAAGATTGATGAAGCTTGATTTGGAAAAAAATTATTTTGATGATTTGATGTGACACAGATGTGCGCATTAGATGCGACTGATATGAATTGTTCAGATTGATGTTCGATGAAAGATAAAACTTGATAAGGAACATCGTCTTGCTGTCAAAATATGCCATGGGCTAGTGATTTGGATTTTTGGCTCACAAATTGATTTGACCAAGTTGATTTCACGTTTTCCAATGCTCGGATCACCACATAAGTTGGATGATATACATCAAGATTTATTCTCGAATCAAGATGTAAATATCTGCCCCCAATGTCTAGCAATGTTTGAACGGCCATGAGTGGATTCTTGGATAGATGGATGGGTATGGTAAGCATGCAAAGGATGCCAAGGATTATCTTGTGACAAGATAAGGTGTTAGAACAGAGGAACGCTCATTCGAATAATGCTTCAAGGCTCATATAGCGTTGGGTAGGATAGGATCAATGAAAATGACCCATGTCAAGATTTTTACCATAAGCAAGCATAAAGTGTGCTCCAAAATTTTATCAAGATCAAGGTAACTTGGACCTTGGATGCAGATGGATAAAAATGTATTGGATAAATGGTTCATGGATGAACGAATGATATGGATGGAATGCTAGCTTTATTATGGATGTGGTAAGATGCTTTCTCCTGAACTGGCACATGTAGATGCTTGATTCTACACATGACGCCTGTTTGCCAGGTTTTCATCATGGTACTTGTCCAAAGCGCCACCGAAGCGGTTTTCACTGGAGAACGATTTTTTTCTTTACTGTTTTCAATCCTTTTTCTGATTTTTTTTTTTTGGATTTTTTGTATTATTTGGATTTTTTTGTTGTCGCCAAGATGCCTGTTTGCCAGGTTTTCATCAAAGTGACCATTTTTTCAGGACATTTTTCTGATTTTTTTTTGTATTTTCTGAGAGATTTTAAGCTGATGCTGAACCACCTGGTGGTGTTGATGTTGATGCTTCTGTCATAATGTTCCATCGATATCCTGCTTGTAGAAGTTGTCTTGCCAAGATATGTGCACTTGAATGCAACTTTTGAGAAATTTGTTCTGCTTTACTGATACTAGAGTTAACTCTGTCTTTGTGCGCCCATCGTGATAGGGTGCCTTCTGAATCCTTATGATGAAAGGTCGCCGCCAATGCATGGTCAATGTGAGAATTGGATATCATGCGTGGAGGCGTGGATGGAGTGTGTTTAGGAGTAATAGATGGATTGGTCGATGGTTTGGAACCTTTGACTCTCCAAACTTGGGAAGATGAGCAATAATGGGTGGATATGGAAGTGTGCATGGAATTTGGACCAACTGCTTGATACACTTTGTACGTTGCTTGAGAAGCCTGCTTTTTCCTTTGTGGAGATCTTTGATGGATACTTGTCCCATTTTTATTTTGCCCCATAGTTTCTTTAAATGATGGAGTTTGATAGGGATAATCTTTCTTTGTATTTTTTGGTATCCATATGTATTTAATTTGTCCTTCAAGCTTTAGTACTTCTTTTTCTTTGATGATGTTCTTCATGCTTTGATTCAAATCTTTCTTTTGTTGTTGGTCCCAATTCATCGATAGGGTGATGGGTGGATGGAGATTTAGCACGTGGTGGGTTGTAGTATTGGCATTGGTTTCATCATAAGGATTCTTCGTGCTCCCCATGTTGATGTTTGCTCGAGACGAAGTTGCCCCCAGTATGATGATAGTATTATTGATATGTTGAGATCCCTTGATTGTTGAGTAACCAAGGCCTTCACGCTTAGGATTGCCAAAAATTTGCACTGGTTCTAGGATACCCTGTTCATGTATGCCTAATCCTCTACCTTGATAATTCATCTGTTGAAAAAATTTATTTGCCATAGGATATGATTTACCTTGGAAACAAGGTGCTTCTCCTTCTGTGCTCTGTCGTGGATCTTCAAAAGTGTCAGCTTCTTTATTGATGAGATAGCTTGCTCTAAGAAAGGTGAGTGATCCAACTTTATAAGTTATAGGATCCTCCACATGTGGGATAAATTCCTGATTGATATCTTCAACTTGATCTTGTGACATATCAGATTGTAGTGCTTCTTCAAGAAGTGTTGATGCTTCAATTTCCATACAAAAGTCTTCCTTATGAATCACTTCATAGGATGTTTCTGATTCATGACTTATGTACAAGCCTTCTTCATGACCCATTTTTGACATGTCTCTGGATTTCTCTATATCTTGATCATGTGTACCAATGTTAAGAGTATGAGACTCTTGTTTCCCAGTAATGATTTCAAGAGTATGAGACTCTTGTTTTGAACGAAGATCATCTACAAGTCCATCCAAAGAAAGCATCTCATTGGTAGATGGAGGAGTATGTCCTATATGGATGTGATCATAATTTGCGACATCTTGTATAGATAGAAGAGTGCCCATTAGATCATTGTAGTATCTTGGAGATACGAATTCTCGATCTTGAGTGATTTTGGAATTGCTTTCGTCATGCTTTGGCTTGAGTTCTTGACATGGGTCAATTTCAAAGGATGGATTGTCTACAAGGTGTTCTTGGACATTGTTATTAGGAATGGGAAGTGGCTCCATATTCTCTTGAGCTTTGAGTGGATTTGGATCAAATGTTGAGCTAGGGATTCCTTCAATATCCATAACCATGAGGTCAAAGGATGTCAATATGTCGTGGGAAGGAACATTGCTAGACCTTGACAGAAGATTTTGATCATGCTTTGGAATACATTCTTGAGATATGTCCTCTAACTCGTAAGGTGATGTAGAGACATTTTCAATATTATCATTGGTCGATGGATCGTGGACTATGTCAATAGGATCAAATAACGTTAACACATCCTGGAATAGATCACTAAAAAGTGGCTCTTGATGAATGTTGGTTTGATCACTAGATTGGATAGAAGCATCTTTAAGATCTTGAACATTGTTTTCAATCCTAGGATCAAGTGATGTTGATATTTCTTGAATTTGATCATTATTGGGCATTGTTGGTGAATTTTGATCGTGATGGAAAAGTGACCCTTGGTGTGTGTTGACTTGATCATTGAATGAGATGGGAACGTCTTCAATGTGTTTGTTGATGGATTGATCTTGATCATTGTTTTCAACAATTGCGGAGGGAATCTGTTGCAAGCTTTGTTGGGCGAGTAAGGCTTGCATTTTCTGCTGAGCCAACAACGCTTGTTGTTCGTCATGTTGTTTTTGTGCCAACAAAGCTTTTTGTTGGGCTCTTTGTTGTGCTACTTCTTCTTGGATTGATTGCAATAGTGCGTAGAATTCTGCTTGCGCTTGTGCTTCTTGGGCTACTTGAGCCGCTTGTGCTTGCTGAGCAACTAGCTGTGTAGCTTGTTGGGCTTGGAGTGCCTTTTTGCGGGAAGCTTCTTGTGCAGCTTGCAACATGATGGAGAATGAATTGGTTGTGCTGTGCTTTGGCGGTGGTGGTGGTGGCAGTGGAATGGGAATGATGTTGATTGTTGGGGTTGCTTGGATAGTTGCCATTTGTTGTTGCGATATCGATGGCAAAATGGGATGATTTGGTATGATGTTTTGATTTGGCATGATAGATTGAAATTGAACATTGTTGTGGTTGGGAATCATATTGCTTGGATTTAGGTAACTTTGATTTTGCATGGCGTTACCTTGACTTGGATCAATACCTAGAGTCATCAACATATTGCTAGGATTTTGAAAAACATTAGGGGGATTTGTAAACATGTCGACCCCAAAGTTTACCAAGTGTGGATTTGAAATGGTCATGTTTGGTAAAGTTGCACTTGGCATGAATGGATTTGGTGGGATAATGTTGTTTGGAAAACTCATGCATTGAGTGTTTGGTTGATAGATTTGCAGATTTGGACTTAGATTGAAATCTACCATTGGGAAAGGTGTTCCAAACTTTGGATTGGGTATGCTCATATTTGTTGTACCATTGATGTTTGTATGAGATAATGCTCCCATGTATGCATTGTACAAGCTTTGAAAATCAAATGGTATTGCAAGGCTTGGATAGTTTGGTTGAATCGAATTGCTCATGATGGATGGATCAAATTTATATTCCATGTCCCTCTTGTGTTGAGATCGAGTTTGAACCATAAAATAAAGATCAATTTTCAAGAATGTAAGAGATAAACCTCTAATCCTTTAGATCGGTCTAAACCTTAGGTTCAAAGAAGTGAAGCACTAGGATAATTGAAGGATCAAAGCGATAATGAGGACAAGATAAACGGAAGATGAGTGATATGGATGAATGGAACTCTTAAAGAAACTTTGAAGGAAATGCTAAACTTTTAGGACTTTGATTGATTCGTGATTGGACTAATGGTTTGACTAGGTGTGTTAAGTCAAACAAGAGTGATGAATGTAATCGTAAAACTCTAGGAAGTTGTGTTATCCAAGAGTGAACTCCTTCAAGATGGTAGTTTGACTAAGTGCATCAAGTCAAACAAGGTGATGATTCGATAATTTGGCTAGGTGTGTTAAGCCAAACAAGATGAACTCGTAAACCCTAGGAAGTTGTATTATCCAAGAGAGAACTCGTGTATAAGATGATGGTTTGACTAGATGTGTTAAACAAAGATGTTTTGATTTCGCCTAAAAGTTTAGCATAAAAGATGTTTACAAAGATTCCAAGAGCTGTTGGTGAGATGGAAATTTGACTGATTTTGATGGTTGAAAGATGGATGAAAGTGATGGGATTTGATCCTAGACTTGACCTAGATGATACTTCTGCTTACAAGACCTCGGTGTTGAAGGACACGCTATATTTCCTATGAGAGGAAAGTAAACCTTTCAAACAATTCAGGATCTCAAGATGCTCCTCACTAGCTTTCAAACTAAGCTTTTTGAACTTCGATTTTGGGATTTTGATCATGTTAGAAAACACATGTGTAATCAAATTTGTCTTTTATCTTGGTTAAATGAGGTTCTTTTTATCCAAGACACTTGCTTGCTTAGGTTTTCAAACTATATGTCTGATGTCCCATTCTCTTTCTCATTCCACAAGGTCCTTTATGTGAAAATCGAGGAAAATAGGGCAAAAGTTCCTTATGTTTATCCTTATTGGAAACAAATGATGGTAGAATTTGCACACTTAGGAACCTCTAGGAATGTGATCCCTAGGGAAAGCAAGAGTGGGCAAGTTCGTCAAAGGATATTTGTTTCTTCCAAGGTGTTTGAAATTTGAGGCTCTTGTGTATGTTTGTTTTCCAAATTTTTGAATCCAAGCAAAGTGTTTTTGATTCCAAGCACTTTTTACAACCCTAGGATGATGAGGCAATATCTTGTTGGGTTCCCACTTGGATAAATCCAGCTGCGCATATCTTGTGCGAATGGCTAAATGCTTGACCACACTGGCTCCCCTCCACGGCACTCACTTATTCGGGTCAGCCAAGCATTAGTACCCATGAATCTCCCATGGCATACTTTCCATTTCCACAACAAGACCGCATGTTATGTGGGGCGGCTTCAGAGGACATGACCTCTTGCACCAACAAGATAGATAAGGTTTTGGCCAATTTCTAAACAAGGGTTCTAATTCGGGCATTCCGTTCGTGGGGGATTATCCAACGTCGGTAAGAGTCCATTGCTATCCATCTCGTCGGAATAATCCTCGTGATATTGGCCTTTGTTCCAATATCCACACTTATATCCTGGGTGGAAGTCGCTTGGCTTTAGCGTGTTCCCGGTTGGGTCATTCCCTTGGGTGATTACTTTTTCCCACAAGGCAGGCCCTCTAAAGGTGAACAATAGCAAGTAAGTACATTCGTAGTTCGATCGATCTTTGTTGAGAAACAAAGAGAGAACACTCGCGATGCACTCCACTCACACTCGCAAGATTTGTTAATTTTAAGTTTCCCAAAATGAAATGTGAAGGCAATCTTTTTGACAACTTAATATCATAAAAATACTTTTGATTCTCAAGATCGCCGTGAGGCGCGAGAGAAGCACATACGTCTTTTCGATGATATTACTTTGTGAAAAAGATTACAAAGCATTGAATGCACATGTTCATTTTAAACCTCAAACCAATGATGTGTTCGTTTTAAGCACCAATTGAAACGTGTGATTGCCTTGTTCAATTTTAAGCCCAAATTGAAATTTAGTAAATGTCTAAGGTTCTTTTTAACCAACTTTGAAAAGATCAAGTCATTGATTGATTTTAAGCCCAAATTGAAAGGTGAGTTAGCTAAAAACAGAAAAAAGGGGTAGTAAGTGAAAGCTCCAAGATTGTTGAAACAAGCATTAAAAAATGCTTTTTTAAGTTTTGGTTTCAAAAAAAAAAAATAATCTCTAACTCCACTTCGCCTTTGTTTTCGTTTGATGTCAACCTTCAACTTCAATCTCCAATGTCAACCTTGATGCCAGCACCTTTAGTTTCAACCTTGATTTCAACCTTGTTCCTTCAACCTTTAGTTTCAACCTTCAACTTCAATCTTGATGTCAACCTACAAACAATACAAAACATTTCGCCTATTAGATTTACTTCAAGGAGTTAATGAAGCATGTAGTATAAAAAAAAACAAAATTTATACCCATCCTGCAACGTTTTTAAAATCAAAATTTGTGCTTGATATTCATTGCAAAATCAATATAGAATATGAACTCCTTGATAACCTACAAACCCACTTTCAACCTGTTAACATAGTCATTCACAATAGATTTGAACCCACTTTGTCAAAAAGAAACCAAGTCAATCTTTTAAAAGGATATTGAAAATTTGTTCCATATTTGATAAAAGAAAATTCAAATTTGGTAGCATCTTGAATTAGAAAGCATATTGAAAAGACATTAATAAAGCACGTTTGAAAAGCATGTTTAGAAATGTAGGAGGCTCGTTTCCGATGGAGTGTTCTTAGTAACAGATTGACTTATGGTCTGAAGAGCAAGATTGAAAATAAGTCATTCTCAGCCAAAGGATACAAAAAACAATGTTGGTGTCTGCCTTTTGTCTGTACGTTCACTCTGCACAGTCACACTGGTTTTTCTGTGGGTAGCTCACAAATTTGTATTTCCAGAGCTATGAGTAGTGCGCTTAAAACAAATCATAACAAATCTTCTAAAATCCTGCATTCATTAATACTGACACCTTCTAGAATCCTGCGCTCATAGATAATGCGTGCAGAAGCGGCCAAGATACAGATTGGATCAGTGACATGAACCTAATAATGATGGCACGCCTGTGAGGAAACGTAACAACATAGACAAGATATATGAACTAATTGATAGAATGCATCGAAGAGATGTCTCCTGACAAAGATTTGATGATTTATCGGACAAGATTTTTATATTACTCCTAGAAAGATTTTGCATTATTCTAGAAAGACTTTATTGCAGCCAGCAAAGATTATCAGCACCAATAAAGTGCAACTTTTCATTTTAATCAGTTTCCAGTTCGCATCCCTCTTTCCAAAATTGCTCGTTGATTCTTGTCAGACATGAAATTAAGAACATAGTGCCATATTTTGGTCTGAATACCTGACATGTCAGTCACATTAAAGGCAAAATCACGAACATAATTGTGTGCTAGAATAGAAGTCCAATGTCAATAAGGGATCTTAGTTAAAGCTTTCAAGAGATTGATGCATTGTTCATAAAACATGCAAAAAGAAAATCAAGAGTTAGAACAGAAACTGAGAGTTGTGCAGGAACAAAAAGAATGTAATGGTGGTGGTAAATGCCTCTCCAGAGTTAGAGATAGCCATGCTCTGGGCTCCTAGTAATCTTTCCAACAACTTAGACACCCTCACCTTACTACATGTCATCCACACCACTCACTTGACTGCATCCAGGCATGTGGATGGATCATCGCGCACAAACTATCTTAGATCTCTCTACAAGATGGGGAGGCTTGAGGTGTATGCGCAGGTAGTTTTCATACAGGCTGGTGAAAAGGCTGGTAACTATTGTCATACATGCACGCAAAATGATGATTTCAGCGCCTGCAAAAAGGAAAAGGAGAAGCCTGTGTGCAACAGTCGCGTCTTAGTACCAGTGCCTGTTGATTCTTGAAGACGTGATCATCAAAGTCCTTTAATGCTGCCAGCAATGTACTCAAAATATGGAAGCATGGACAAAGCACTTTAGAAGAAAGAAGTTTTCTTTCAAAGCAGTGATCATAGATCTGTAGCATGGACACAACACATTAAAAAGGTTACGAACTTTCAAAGCATCGATCGTTCAATATTTAGGCTGCTTCTTTACTAAATATCATGTGAAGATTAATTGTAAGAAACAACGTCAATAGAACAACACAGAAATGACGCGTTTTCCTGTAGACAGAATTCCCTTTGCCTGCAGCTATCTCTATCCATAAGGGCACCGACGACAAGAGCTACAACTGTGTCTTCCAACCTGAAGATGACACGGGTAGCGTCGGCATGTCTCTGGCCTGAGAGCTCATGGTCGTAGTAGGGGATGCCTTAAAAACTAACATAACAACTCTTGGCCCACTGGTACTTCCCTTGTCCGAGCAGCTTCTCTTCCTCGACACGCTCAGTTTGTGGATGGTGAATTTTGCAATATCTGCGCAGAATGGATATGTTGAAGAGGCGTTAAATATTTCTTGAGTAAATGCAGGTTGTAGGTGCATTTGATAGGCTCAAAAACAAAAAAGAATTTTAGTAAATGCGATTGATAAGTGTAACCTGGATTCCATAGCCTTTACCCATAGCCCCTTAATACGGACAGAAGATAGCAGAAGATAAATTCATAAGCTTAATCCATTCGCTTCCAGATCTAGGGACGTATGACTTGACAAGCAAAAAACATGGAGAAGCCACAAAATTTTGAAAAGAAACTGATGTGATTGAATACCCAGAAAGTAAAAGGTTAAAGAGACAAGACTACTACAGCTTAAGGGACAGTTCTTGTTGAAAATAAATATACTCTAAAGCAAAGGCTATCAGTAGGCGTGAAGCCAAATTTCAAACCTTTGCCAGCATCGTCACTGTCCACCAGTGTATACTAACATTTAAACTTAACCGTTGATGCAATGGTAAGAAAAAATGACAGTTCCCACCAAGATCTCAGTCACCAATGAATGATATGAGTATTCAATGGCTAAAATAAGGCTATAAAACTACAAATAGATCCGTAACTAAACTGATAAACACAGAGTGAATAAATACTAACAGGGGTACACTAAAGTAAAGGAACACATAAATAAAGATCAGTACCTTCAATCGAAATTAGGGGCAACATTTTAATTAAGAACATATAAGCAAAGAAGATTACAAAATTTCAACAGAGTAGATGACAGAATGTAAAAAAAAATAAAAAATAAAAAATAAAAATAAAAAAAACAAACTACGAAAAAGTAGTTCAATGCCCTCCTTCTAGTGCCATTTTGTGGATGCTAAATCTGCAAATGGTTGGCATGATTCCAACATCTTCATAGGATAATCATTCTTCCAAGTAAATGATCAAAACTAATCTAAACATGCAAAGAAGACATGAAGTAATATCTATCCTATGGTGGATTGGTGCAACCTAGTTGTGTAAGAAGTTGCCCTTTCCCAATCCATGATAAGCAAAACTGCCAAAATAATAGTGATGAAGAGCAAGATATCCTCTCAAATGAAGAGAGTAACCTTGCAAATCAGAAAATGAGTTGTTAAGCAAATGGTGTGATGAGGAACAAGATTAGTTCTCTTATGAAGAGAGTAACCTTGCAAGTGAGAATGAGTTGTGTGTTGTGTTCAATTGAGTTGTTTTTCCTTGCATTTATAGATTCAAGGTTGAGAGATTTAGAGAGTTTGATGAATGTGGGATCATTCATAAGCAAATGACAAGATGACACTTGTCAAGCTATGAGAGGGTGAGGAATGTGCAAGTATTGGCCAATGTGCCACTTTCAAATTCAAATTTGGATGACTTGACATGTTTTGGGGGGATGAAAGGTGTAATAAATGCTATGTTGACTTGTGCAAATAGCATTTAAAACCTTGTTGGAAGGGACAAGTCCTTTTTTGGGGGGAAGATTCAAAATGGAAGAATATTCCATTATAATTCCATTTTGAATGTAATTAGAGGAATTATAAATCAAATAAATGATTTATTGGTGCAAGTGGGTGGGTTAGTTAGGAGTTTGGATTTTGACTCTAGTTGAGTCAAAAGCTGGAGAATGATAATCATGATTAGAAGTTAATTAATTTAGATTAATTAACTTAGGGAGTTTTAGGGATTTGACATTTGATTAAATCAGTTTGATTTATTAAATCAAATGAGAAGAACCTTAGGAACTTAATTAAATAAACTAATTTATTTAATGAACCTTAGGAAATTAATCAATAAATTGTCTTAATTGATTAATAGGAGAATTCGATGCACGATGTTAGTTTTGCATGTCTACAATGAGAATTTTCCATAGACTTCTTGTTTTTGTCTCATCATTCTTCTATATTTTATAAACTTTTATTTTTCACATCAGGGATGATGCAAAGTGTTGGGGGAATTTAGGCCTTCTTCCATGTTGACTAAATTTTTATTTTTCCTTTTTCTTCATGTTCTGATACATTTGGTGATTGATGGTAGTTCCTATGTATATTATATTATATCTATCTATCTATATCTATGGACAGGCCTAACCCTAAATTATCATAACCCCTTATCTGTTGATTTCTTCATATCTACCTAATTATTTCATGATGTTGTGGTTTTAAATGTGTTGTCGCTTGCATGTGTGACAGCATACCAAAAATAAATATTTCCATGTATCTCATTCCATGAAATCTCTCATCCTTCTTTACTCTCCTTAGAATGACATATGGAACACTGCATCATACAAATCATTCTAAGGGGGGGCTCTCATCTTTTCTTAATCTTCAACAAGGATTATTCTTTCAAAAGTATTCCTTAGTGAGAGCGTGTTTTGAAAATATCCCTTGGTGAAGGAGTCCAAAAAATTCCTTTGAAAAAGGACCATTCTTTCCAAAGGATTCCTCGATGAAAAATTACTTGGAATATTTCAAAAGGAGTGTCCTCTCAAAAAGGTCCCTTGGTGTCATGATGTCTTATGAAATGGGTTCCCTAATGAAGAAACCCCTTTTTGAATGTCCTTTTCAAACAAAATTCTTAGTTGTCTTATAGTTTGTGTCTTATTTTTTATATTTTACATCTTGTGTCTTGGTGTCTCGATGTCTTATATCTTGGCATCTAGATTATTGGAATCTTGACTAGACCTGTCTTATATTTGATATTTTCCATCCTTGTGTCTTGGTGTTTGTACTTTTTACATATGGATTGTAAGTGTTGTCATTGATGGAAACCTATGACATGAATCTGATGTACAGTATAGTTTTGGTTTACATTGGTAGAATACAGTAAAGAACAAGGCATCTGATTAAAGGCATAAATGTTGATCTAAGTACCTCACCAAACTATTATTTTGAGTTGTGGATATCTAAGGAAGGTTTTTTATTTTTATATTACCTTATTCAAGAATTATACACATGCATATTCATTGGTATGTGATCTACGAGATCTGATGCACTAATTTGTTGGTTATTTGTGCTAGAAGGTTGACTTGGCGAATATAGTAATCGCGGATGTATAAGGAGTAATTAATTAAGTATTTTCATGCTCGATTATGTTTGTTTGGGTCATCTTTGTGTCTTAACTTAATTTCGAGGAAATGTATAAACATTTAATTAAGGATCTAGCATAAATTTGTAAAGAGCTTAATGTTTTATGAAGCTGACATATGAATGTTCAAATCCTTGATAGCTCAGATATATATATATATATATATGAGATTGGTTTTATCATTTTGAGTGTGTGATAATGAACATAGAGAATGTGTGGTGCAAAATTTAGCAAATAAATAATTCAAATTTTTCTATGTGTAATGTGAAGAGTAGAAAAGTGTAGAGCAAAGCAGAGTAGAGTAGACCAAAGTGCAGAATCAAAAAGAAGATCCGAAATCTAATCTATGAGCTTCACCAGAGTTGTAACATGGCATGAATAGATAATACTATCTTAGTTCATCCTTCAGATGGTTTTAATCTAAACATTTTTAAGGCAGTGAGCCTTCCCTTTGAGAAGTGTGCTCTTGGCAGTGTTCCTGAATGCAAGTACATTCTCTTTTGTAAAAAAATTTATTTGAGTACTAAAATTGTGGATTAACCTCCCTTGTGGTTTTTCCCCTAGTAGGGTTTCCATGCAAAAAACCTTGAGTTATGGTGTTATTAATGTCTCATTTGAATTCTTGCATCTTTCTTTTAATGTAGTGATAGAATGGTTTAAGTTTCAGAGTAATAAAGTTAAGAATTGTTGAACATTGATTCATCCCCCCTCTCAATGTTCCCTTGAGTCCAACAATTGGTATCGGAGCTTCTCGTTCCTCAAAAGAAGTTAAGTAGCTTTAGGTAGATCTTGGAATGTGATGGACTCTGGCAGTCTTTAATAGCATCTTTTGGTGGCACTTAATGACCTTGATCAGTTTAAAGAAGAATTCCATGAATTGAAATCAAATCTTAGGGATGCTAAGAAATTTATTCAGTCATTGACGGATCAGATTGTTAAATCTAGGGAAAAGAGAAAATATCTTTGTGACCAGATACAACAACAAGAGAGTGAAAATATGGATGATGCTCACTTGAATCAGACCTTGAAGGAAATAACTGAAGAATGTGAAAATCTTACCAAAACTAATGCTACCCGAAAACATGAAATGGAATCTATGGTGATGAAGCTGACCAAAGAGATTGAAGAAAGGAAGAAGAATGAGGAAAACCTTGCTCAGTCTCTAAAGGAGAAATCTGATGAATGCAGAAGAGTAAATGGATAATTCACTTAACTAGAAAGAGAACTACAACAATCCATAAATAATGAAGAAGAACTCAGTAAAAAGATTATTATTCTAAGGAATGAACTTACCAATGCAAATGAATACAAGGAGAAATTTAAGATCAGCTTAGTGAAGCTTGATGAGCTAACTCAAGGAAAAAAGAGTGGAAATGATAAGAGAGGTCTTGGATATGAAAAGGAGAAAGATCCAAATGGGGACAAAAGAATTTCAGACAAGGAAACCCGATGAACAAAGGTGGAAGATATCCGGTAAGACAACCTAATGCTCAAAAATTTGATGGATACCGATTTTCTTGCAACAAGTTTGGCCATATGGCTACTGAGTGTAGGTGTAGTATGAAATCAAGAGATTCATTATTTTCTCATTAGTGTTTCAAATACAAAAAAGTTTGGTCATAAATCAATCAAATGAAGAAATGTGTCAAACTACTCTATCAATAGAAAGAATATTGAATGTTATACATGTGGAAGATTTAGACATATTGCTAATCAATGCAGATAAAGAATAAATCAATTGAATTATTCGTATGGACAAGGAAATATTGTGTGCTACAATTGCAATAAATATGGTCACACTGCAAGATTATACACAAAAAAAAATGCGGATAGAAGAGGTCCAGTATACAAAGGCAAAAACATACAAGAAGATGAAAAAGGAAAAGAAAAAGTGACTACATATGAGATAAGAGATGAGATGAAGAAGAAATGGGTAAGGAAGAATGATTGTGATGTTGGAAATGGTTCTACACCGGAACCTCCTTCTGGTAATTCTTTCGGAAATTGATTTCAGGCCACTAGCCTAGGGGGATTTTTTCAAGAAAATATTTCCTCCCCTATCCGTAGATGGTACCGAAATGCGAAGAATGGTCAAAAAGGTGTATTAATGATATGCAAAGGTTTTGGAGAACTTTTACAAGAAAATTCAGAGAATTCATAGGTCTGTAGATGAATTTTTTGTTGCTATCTAAGAAAATAGAGCACCCAAAAAACTTAGGGAAAATGCATCTATTGCACCTGTGCGAACTATAAAAGTCAAGTTGGAACCGACATTTGTCACTTTGCATTGAAGAAGAAAAGAAGGAGAACACCCAATAGTATAATTTTGAAGTAGAGAAATCGATTCACCAACGAAACTCAAAATTTATCAAGTATTTCAATTGTTTTCAAAATCTTCATAAAATTTGGCGTGCAATTGTTAAACCTAAGTACGAAAAGGAAAATGGAAAAAATCATAGATTCAATCATTTTGGATTAATACAATAGTGGAAAGATTAGGTCCATGAGGAATCTATTATTACCTAAGGAATTGAAGCAATTGAGAGAAGCCAAACATAGGAATTTAGATATTTGGAATGAGTTTCCATACTTTGAGAGTGCAAAATTCATTAAATTCATCTTGAGAAGATTGCATAATGATACTTTAACTTATGAAAAACCCTACATTATCTCAAAGGAAATAATTGATAATTTGATTGGATTATGTAAAATCGGAGATATACCAAGGAAGAAATCCATCTAGAACAAAGAAGTTGATACTCTAACCTGAATAACTGGAGATTAGAGGAACTGATAATTGCTACAATCAAAAATCCTGCTACAAAGTACATTGTGCATAAAATTTCATATAAAGTCTTTTTTAGAAACCAAGAAGGAGCGACCTCAGTTGGCACTATCTATATTTCTCACAAGATGATAATTGAAGGTCGGGAATTTGACATGTGTGGGTTGATAAAGGATCATCTAATGGAGAATGTGCAACTAACATAAGAGACAAGATACCCTTTCCAGTTCAGTACTTTGATTATATGTTTAGTAATGTATTTCTTGAATTGTTTTCCAAAAATTGACAATGTGGTGTGGAAAACAAATGAACTAGTATGCAAACAAATATACTCATATTCTAGGATCTTGGTTGATTAAGATCAAGAATTTGAAAATTTCTTTAAGAATGTGCTTGAAAAGTGCAGCTCAATCAATATTCCGCTTCCAATAAGAACAACTGAAGTTGGTTTCTCTTTTAGTGGCATGGAGAAAACACAGAAAAGAGAAAAATAAATTTATGAATACAACCCTCCGAAATGCAAAGTTCCCAAAATTGAAGGAAAAGGAAAAGAAAAGGAAATTGTGGACATTCCAAATGAAGAAACTGATGAAGAAATTGGGGATCCATAGAGAAATGAATTAGAACCAAAAACATATAGTGAGGAAGAAGATCTGACAAAGGAAAAGTTACAACAACTTATTCAGGAAGAAGGTGGAATGTAGAAGATCGATAAGTTATGGTCTGTTAGACCATCATATGATCAAGATATGATTTTGAGTGTAGTAATGCTCATGCTAAGAACTGCAAGATCAAATTAGAAAGTTTGCAAAACATTCTTCCTGAGGAAATGATTGAATGTAGTAAAGAAACAATGAACTCTAAGGATAAACACAAAGAAGAAGGTGAAGTTATCTCTCACTTGAAGGAGTAGTTTAGACTATCACTTACCAAACTGAAGAAGAAAATAAATGAGTTGAGGAAATGCATAAATGCAACTAATATCATCTACAAATATTGCATTTTTTGGCCCCATGCTATTAGTAATTACAAATAGAAATTGAAGCAGATTAAAATAGAGTTGAATGGCATTGGAAAAATCTTTGACATGTTTCAGGATCAAGAGGGCACCATCAAGAAAAAGATTCAGGATCTATAGTCTAAACACACCAAAGTTCAATCCATGAAGAATACACTTGTGGAAACTTTTTGGAAGGTGAAGGATCTAACATAATGCATATTGGAGTAGATGGTGGAGATACTAAGGAGAGGTGAGAAACTAGAGGAAGCAATTACAATTCTAGAATCTTTAACTGAAATTGTCAAGAAAATATCCAAGAACAACAACTCGATTATTATCATTAGGATAAAAATATATGCTTGGAATAAGTTCATTCCAGAAATGAAGAAAAATCATAAGATAATCTTTTGAAGTAGCATTTGCTTGCTTTGAAAACTGATTCAATTTTTTTTATGTTTTGGTCTAAGAGGGAGAATTGTTGGTATATATATTATGAAGTTTTGGATATTTTTAACAGATTTTTTGTCTTTTTGGCATATGGTTTCTATGCTTTGTCATTGATTTCAAAGGGGGAGAGAGAGCAGTGAATTTTTTTTCATCAATCTTGGGGGGCTCTATGTTTTTGAAGCTTAAGGGAGAAAGAGTAGTAAATTTTGGCAGCATACTTATAATGATTCTGACACTTAGTCATTTTTCACTAAGTGTTGTCATCAATGCCAAAGGGGCATATTTTTGGCATATGACCTGTAATTTTTGTCATTGATGGAAACCTAAGTCATGCATCTGATATATGTATAGTATAGTTTTGGTTTACACCGGTAAAATAGAGTAAAGAATAGGGCATCCGATTAAAGGCATAAATATTGATCAAAATACCTTACCAAACTATTATTTTGAGTTGTGGATCTTTGAGGAAGGTTTGTTGATGTTTGTATTACCTTATTTGAGAATTATACTAATGTGAATTCACTGGTATGTGATCTAGGAGATCCGGTGCACTTGTGAACCCCAATCCTAGACTTGTACAAACATAAGAAACAAACACATAATTAGATTCATATGCAAGTTAGAACTAATATTCCCCATGAAATTCATCTATAATGCTCAAAATAGGAATAAATGATGAAAAAAGCATGAAAAGTAATTGAAATCCTATTTAAGCATGTAAACATTCAATCCCATGGGGGAATTGGTGCCAATTATGTGTAGAAATTGGCCCTTTACCAGCTCCTATGCAAGCTTTGTGATGATTTGATGAAGATTTGATCCACTTTGGTTGATTTCCTACATAACCTAGCTAAGAACTTGATAAAAATAAATGAAAATGGATATTCCTGAAGATGAAATTGTGCATAATAAGTTTTCTCAGATTGTGGATGATAAATTCAATAGAGGAGACCTCTATTTATAGATTTGAAGAATGCAAGATTGAAGGATTTGGATGAATGTGGGACAAAACACCAACCAATGAGAAGAGACCACTTGTCCACATGTGATCAGAGGAGGAATGAGCACATTTTGGTGAATGTGCCCATAAATTTATTAGATTTGATGTTGAGAGAAAATACATCCATTTAATAAATCAATTAAATGCATTTTCCTGTGCAAGTGGAAAAATCCGGAGAAATTTGGATATTAGGATTAAATTACTCAAAGCTTAATTAATTTAATGAGGGATCAGGTGACGTGGCCATTTTGATTTAGATTTATGGATTGATTTAAATCAAAATATGAGAATATGATTTAGATTTAAATTAAATAAAGGATTTTCTTTATTTAATTAAAGAGAGATGATAATGTTAGATTAAATTAGACAAAGTTTAATTCATTTAATTTAATAAGATGACCTTAGGGTTTTAATCAAACAAAATGAATTATTTTAATTAAATAGAGATAAAGGGTTAATTAAATCAGATTGATTAATTTAATTAATAAGAGAGAATTATTTAATCAGATAAATAATGATTTATTCATTTAAGGGATGAAAGGTGATGACAAGCTAAGAAGATGATTCATGATGAAACAATGTTAGTAATTAGGATCAAGTGTCTAGTATCAATCTGTATATTTTCCATGTCTACAACACTAATCTATTGGTTATCTGTGCTAGAAGGCCGACTTGGTGAACATAGTAATCGAGGATGTATAAGGAGTAATTAAATGTTTTCATGATAGATTATGTTTCTTTGGCTCCTCTCTATGTCTTAACTAACTTTGGAGGATACACATAAAGATTTAATTAAGGATCTAGCTAAAAGTTGTAAAGAACTTTATGTTTTATGAAGCTGACATATGCATGTTCCAATCCTTGATAGCAGATTTATATATGAGATTGGTTTTATAATTTTGAGTGTGTGATAGCGGGGATAGTTAACATAGAGAATATGGTGCTAAATTAAGCAGAGAAATAGTGTGAATTTATCTATGTGTAATGAAACGAGGAGAAAAGTGTAGAGCAGAATAGAGTAGAGCAGAGCGAAGTGTAGAATTAGAAAGAAGATCTAGAATCTAATCTATGAGCTTCATCGGAATTGTAACCTTGCATGAATAGACACTACTATCTCAGTTCATCCTTCAAATGGCTTTAATCTAAAATTTTGTAAGAAAGTAAGCCTTCCCTTTGAGCAATGAGCTCTAGGCAATGTTTGTGAATGCAAGTGCATTCTCTTTTGTAGGAATTTTTATTTGAGTACTCAAATTATGGATTAAGATCCATTGTGTTTTTTCACTTAATAGGGTTTCCATGTAAAAAACCTTGTGTTATGGTGTTATGAATGTCTCCTTTCAATGCTTGCATATTTATTTTAAGGTAATGATAGAATGGTTTAAGTTTCAGAGTATAAAAGTTAAGAATTTTTGAACATTGATTCACCCCCCCTCTCAGTGTTCCCTTGAGTCCAACACTAATATCTTATCAGCAATGTCTTTTTCTAACTGGAGTATCTTATTGTGTCAGAATATTTTATGGGGGTGGGTGCAGAAAGATGGGTAGCCAATTTGTGGCCAATTTACTTTTTCATCTCAAAATAGCAAAAATGTGAGCATGTTATAGTAAAATGTGCTTTTTTTATTGTTTGGTAATGACCAAGCCCAGGATTGGTCATTAAAATCCATAACATGAGGATGTTATAATCTGATCACTTTGTAACGTGCTCATGTTATGGTTTAAATTTCAAAAAATTCACTCATTTTGAGCTCAAAAAATGTGCATTTTTTGAAATCAAAAAAATATTTCCAAAATGCAAAATATGGACACTTACATTCTTATTTATATACATGAAATAAACATTTACATATGGACATTTACTTTACTATACTTTAAGTTATATTTTATATGTATAGGTAGTATGTTTGAGAGTGGTTTTAGATGTCTCAGAGTTATAATGAAAATTCTAGTTTTTGGAAGATCTTAAAAATTTCAGACAGTCAAATTTTAGTAATAAATATGTCAAATTTCAGGAATGAGGAAGTCAAATTTTAGTATTCAACAAGTTGTATCATATTTCTCTCACTCTATCCTTCTCTCTACTCTCTATCTCTCCAATCTCTCTCTCTCTCCCTTCCTTACTCTCCCCTCTATCACACACACCCCTCTATCTCCTCCCTACATCTACCTCCCTCCCTCCCCTCTCTACTTCTCTCTATCTCTTCTCTCTCTCTACATTTCCTTCCCTCTCTACTTATCTTTATCTCCTCTCTATCTGTTTACCTACCTCTCCGTCCATCACTTTTTATCTCACCTATGTATCCCTCCCTACCTCTTTCCCTCTCTACTCTCTATCTCTCCTCTCCCTCCCTCTACCTACATCTCTCTCTCACTCTCTATCCCTCTCTTCCCCCTCTTTCTCTCTAAATCTCTCCTCTCTATCTCATAATTATCTTTCCCTCCCTCTCACTCTCTCCTCTCTATCTCACCACTCTCCCTATCTCTCTCTCTCACATAGAAATAGACCTCTATCTCCCTCCCTAAAACTCCCTCCCTAATACTCCCTCCCTCCCTCCGTCCCTCCCTCCCTCTCTATTTCTCTCTATCTCTCCCTCTCTTGACCTCACCATCCCTCCCATTATTTTTGTCTCTCCTCCCAATCTATCTCACCAATTTCCTTCCCTCCCTCCCCACTCTTTATCTCTCAATTTCTTGTTTTCTTTATCTCACCATTATCTCTCTCTCTCTCTCTCACACACACACACTTCTATCTCCCTCTCTACCTCTCCCTCTCTCTCTCCCCTCTCTACCCTCTATCTCTTCTCTCTCTTTCCCTCTATATATCTACCTCTCCCTCCATTACTCACTCTCTATCCCTCTCTATCTCATCTTTGTCTCCTTCCCTACCTCTTTCCCTCTATCTCTTTATCTCTCCTCTCCCTTCCTCTATATACCTCTCTCTCTATCGCTCCATCCCTCGCTTTCTCTCTCATTCTCTCCTTCTCTCTATCTCACCACTGTCTCTATCCCTACCTCTCACTCCCTCCTCTCTAAATAACCATTCTCTCTCTCCAACTTTCCCTCCTTCCCTATCACTCCCTCCTCTCTAAATCACCATTCTCTCTCTATCCCACTTTCCCTCCTTCCCTCTCTCTATCTCACCTATCATTTTCTACCTCTCCCTCCCTCTAACCCCCCTCTCTCTCTTTATCTATCTTTCTCATTATATCTTTACCTCTTAACTCTCTATCTCACCACTCTCTCTCCATATAAATCTCCCTCCTTCCCTCTCTCCCTGCTATCCCTCCCTCTCTCCTTCCCACTCTACCTACCTCTCCCTCCACTACCTACCACTCTCTCTACCTCTCTCTCTCTCCCTCCCCCCAATTTATCTCTTACTCTCTCCTTCTCTCTCTACTCTCTATCTCTCCCCACTTCTCTCTCTACTCTCTATCTCTCCCCACTTCCCTCTCTACTCTCTTTCTCTCTCCCCCTTCCTCTCTCCCCTCATTTTCTCTCCCTCTCACACACACTCACCTCTATCTCCTCCTTTCCTCTCCCTCCATCTCTCCACTCTCTACTTCTCTCTATGTATTATCTCTCTCTACATCTCCTTCCCTCTCTACTAATATTTATCTCCCCTCTCCCTCCATCACTCTATATATCAACTGCCTCCTCCCTACCTATTTCCCTCTCTACTCTCTATCTCTCCTCTCCCTCCCACTAACTCTCTCTCTACCCCATCTCTCTCTCGCACACACACACACACACACACATACACACACACACACACTCTCTCTCTCTCTCTCACCTCTATCTCCTCCCTACCTATCCCTCCATCCCCTCTCTACTTCTCTTTATCTCTCCTTTGTCTACATATCCTTCCCTCTCTACCTATATTTATCTCCCCTCTCGCTTTATCTACCTACCTCTCCCTTTATCACTTTGTATCTCACCTATGTTTCCCTACCTACCTAGGGTTGAGGGATTAAGGGTTGAGGGTTGATGGTTCAATGTATAGGGTAGAGCATAGAGGATGGAGGGTAGAGGGTTTTAGGGTTGATGGTTGAGGGTTTAAGGTTAAGGGTAGAGGGTATAGGGTTGAGGGTCCAATGTATAGGGTAGAGGGTATAAGGGTTGAGGGATTCGGTTTTAAAGGTTGAGGGTTGAGGGTTGAGGGTTGAGGGTTGAGGGTAGAGGTAGAGGGTATAAGGTTGAGGGTTTAAGGGTTGAGGGTTCAAATATTAGGGTAGATATTTTACTTGATTTTAAGGGTTTAAGGGTTGAGGGTATAGGGTTGAGAGTAGAGGGTATTTGGTTGAGGGTAGAGGGTTTAAGGGTTAAGTGTTGAGGGTTAAGGGTTTAGGGTTGAGTATTTAAGGGTTGATGGATTAGGGTAGAGAGGGAGGGAGATATGGAGGGAGAAGTGATATAGAGAGAAGTAGAGAAGAGGAGGGATGGAAAACTATAAATGAGGATTGAGTATCCAATGTTTATGGTAGAGGGGTAAGGGTAGAGGGGAGAGAGATAAAAGGCATTAGTGAGTGAGATAAAGAGAGCTAAGAGAGGGAGAGAGGGTAGGAGGGAGAGACTTGAGAGAGAAAGGGAGGGAGTGTGAGAGATATAGAGGGAGGGAAATTTAAGGGTAGATGGTAGAGGTTTTAAGGGTTTAGGGTTTAAGTGTTAAGGGTTTATAGTTTATGGTTATGGGTAGAGGGGAGAGATATAGAGGGAGTTCTTGAGAGAGAGAGATAGCGAAGAGAGGGAGATGAGGTAGGAGGGAGAGGGTTGAGAGAGAGAGAAATTTGGAGAGAGATAGAGGGAGGGAGGGTTAAGCGTAGAGGGTAGAGAGTTTAAGGGTTAAGGTTTAAGGGTTAAGGTTTGAGGGTAGAGGGCTAAGGGTTTAAGAGTTCATGTTTTAAGGGTTAAGGATATAGGGTAGAGGTTTTAGGGTAGAGGAGAGAGAGATAGAGGGAGTGAGTGAGTGAGTTAGAGAGATACCTGAGGGAGGGAGAGGAGGTAGTAGGGAGAGACTTGGGAGAGAGAGAGATAGGGAGTGGGAGAGAGATAGAGGGAGGGATGGTTAAGGGTAGAGGGTTTAAGGGTTTAGTGTTTAAGGGTTAAAGGTTTAGGGTTTAGGGTTTAGGGTTTAGGGTTTAGGGTTAAGGGTAGAGGGGAGAGAGATAGAGGGATTGATTGAGAGATAGAGATACCTAAGAGAGGGAGAGGGGGTAGGAGGGATATATTTGAGAGGGAGAGAGAGGTAGTAGGAGAGAGATAGAGGGTAGAGGGTTTAAGGGTTAATGGTTAAGGGTAGAGGGGGGAGAGATAGGAGTGAGTGAGAGAGATGTCAGGGAGGGAGAGGGGGTAGGAGGAAGAGAATTGAGAGAGAGAGGGAGGGGAGATATAGAGACTCTCCCTCCAACCTCCTCATCCTCTTTCAGGTCTCTCTCTCTCACTCACTCCCTCTATCTCTCCCCTCTACCCTTAACCCTAAACCCTAAAACCTTATCGCTTAAACAATACACCCTTAAACCCTCTACCCTCTATTTGTCTCGCAATCCCTCACTCCCTATATCTCTCTCAATTCTCTCCATCCTACCCCCTCTACCTCTCTCAAGTATCTCTCCCACTCACTCACTCCTTTTATCTCTCTCCCCTCTACCCTTAACCATCTATCCTAAATATATCTCCCACTCCCTCCCTCTCTCTCTATCACTCACTCCATATATCTCTCTCCCCTCTACCCTTAACCCTTGAACACTCTACCCTCTACCCTTAGTCCTCTACCCTTTCTCTCTCCCACTCCCTCTCCCTGTCTCTCTCTCAAGTCTCTCCCTCCTACCCCATATTCCTCTTGTAGGTCTCTCTCACTCACTCACTCCCTCTATCTATCTACCCTCTACCATCTACCCTTAATCATAAACCCTTAACCCTTAAACCCTAAACCCTTAAAACCTCTACCCTCTAACCTTTATCTATGCCCAACTCCCTCCCTCCCTCTCTATTTCTCAAGTCTCTCCCTCCTACCCCCTCTCCATCTCTCAAGTCTCTCTCTCCCCTCTACCCTTAACCCTCTACCCTATACCTTCTACCCTTAACTCTCTACCCTCTATCTCTCTCCCACTTCCTCCCTCTCTCTCACTCACTCCCTCTATATCTCCCATCTACCCTTAACCCTAAACCCTAAACCCTTAACCCTTAAACCCTCTACCATGTATCTCTATCCCACTCTCTCCATCTCTCTCTCACTATCTCTCTATCTTAGTTCCATCCCTCCTGCCCCTCTCCCTCTCTTAGGTATCTCTCTATAACTCTCCCACTCACTCCTATCTCTCTCCTCTCTACCGTCAACTATTAAACCTCTACCCTTAACCCTTAAACCCATAAACCCTCTACCTTTTATCTCTCTCCCACTCCCTCTCTATCTCTCTCTCAAATATATCTCTCCTACCCCCTCTCTTTCTCTTAGGTCTCTCTCTCTTAGTCACTCCCTCTATCTCTATCCCACTCCCTCACTCTCTCTCTCTAAAGTCTCTCCCTCTTACCCCCTCTCCCTATATCATGTCTCTCTCTCACTCACTCAGTCCCTTTATCTCTCTACCCTCTACCCTTAACACTCAACCCTCTACCATTAACCCTTAAACCGTAAACTCTTAAACCCTTAACCATTAAACCATTAACCCTTAAACCCTATACCCTATACCCTTAACCCTCCCTCCCTCTATCTCTCTCCCACTCCCTATCTCCCTCTCTCTCTTAACCCTCTCCCTCCTACCCCCTCTCCCTCTCTTAGTCACTCCATCTATCTATCTCCCCTCTACCCTTAAACCTAAACCCTAAACCCTTAAACCCTCTACCTTCTACCCTTAACCCTACCTCCCTCTGTCTCTCTCCCACTCCCTCCTACCTCCTCTCCCTCTCTCAGGTCTCTCTCTCACTCACTCACTCCATAGATCTCTCTCCCCTCTCCCCTAAACCCTCTACCCTATACCCTTAACCCTTAAACACTAAACCCTTAAATCCTTAACCCTCTACCCTTAACCCTAAACACTTAACCCTTAAACTCTCTACCCTCTATCCTCTACACTTAACCCTTTATCCCTCTATCTCTCACCCACTCTCTCCCTCTCTCTCTCAACCCTCTCCCTCCTACCTCCTATCACTCTTTTAGGTCTCTCTCTCTCTCAATCACTGAATTTCACCAAATTGGAAAGCTAGTGGGCCCTCTACCCTCTAATCTTAACCCTCAACCACCTATCTCTCTCTCAAGTATCTACCTCCCACTCCCTCTACCTCTACCTCTCTCATTTCTCTCTCTATCTCTCTCACTTATTCCCTCTATGTGTCTCCCCTCTACCCTTAACCCTAAACCCTTAACCCTTAAAACCCTAAACCCTTAAACCAAAAACCATTAAACCCTCTAATATTAACCCTCTACCCTCTATTTATATCAAGTCTCTCCCTCATACCCCCTCTCCCTCTCTCAGGTCTCTCTCTCACACACTCACTCCTATCTCTCTCCCCTCTACCCTTAACTGACTATTGTCTACCCTTAACCCTTGAACCCTCTACTCTCTACCCTCTATCGCTCTCCCACTCCCTCCCTCTCTCTCTTTCTCTCAAGTATCTCCCTCCTACCCCCTCTTCCTCTCTCAAGTCTCTCTCTCACTCACTCATTCTATCTCTCTCACCTCTATCCTTAACCTTCTACCCTTTACCTTTAACCCTTAAACCCTTAAAACTTCTACCCTAGCTTTCCAATTCAGTGAAATTGGGAATGTAGTGGCCTATTTGAAAAGATGGGTCCAAGAAATGGGGTCACCTGGTGATTTACATGATTTGGAGACCCCATTTTTTGGATGCATTTTTTCAAATAGGCAATTTATGCTACTAATGTTAGAAACCCTAGATCAGACATGAAAACCTAAACACCTTCCATAGAAGAGAAAATATAAAAAAGCAGAGCTTTGCATGCGAATGTCCAAAAAGATATATTCAGGAAATCAATGTTACAATGAGATGATTTGCTTTATAAAAGCAAAGTATGCAACCCTAATGTTGACCTAAAAATAGCTCAACCTAAGTAAATTTATGCAAGTGTAATTAAATATTAATTATACTAACACCCCCCCATAAGTGCAACTTAGGGAGACTAGATAAGCATGCACCTAAAACTAAGATGCATGCAAGAAAGCATGAATGGGTCCCGACAAAAAGGCCTAATCAGGTACCCATGTACAAATGCAATAATGAGGTAGAGAAGGACAACCCAATGGGACAACACCCCCTACAATGAGATGACTGCTGCAAAGAAGCACTGGAAGAACACTCTGGAGTAACACTAGAATTGCAATCTAGCAAGCAAGGAAAGATACTTATGTCTACAAGAAACCATATTGGAATCATCATAATGTGACAACAGACCTGATGCCATGGAACAATCTAAAACACCAAACTGGAACAACCTTGGAATCCATAAAGCAATAGTAGATGAAATGATGATGACAGAATCTGGAACCCGTGAATCTTGATGCCGATGTCAAAACTAAGACTAAAACTCTTCCATGGGAAAAAGTACCATACAGACTCGGGAACAATAACCACAAATTTAGTGGCCCTCAAACTGAGATGGATCCGATGCAGATCACTAACCATATGCTCTCAATCTAAAGTGTGAACCAAAAAGAATCTTATATGTGTCAAGCTAAGACAAAAATATGGCCAAAAGAAACTAAGAAACTAGATTAGAACCCATGCGATTTTCCATCAAAACATGATGAAGATTATTATGCAAGAAACCCCCCCGAAGGAACTTTATATCAGTTCATTTATTACAATCCCCAATAAATGAAAAAAGAGATGATGCCTAACATGCATAAAAAAAAAATTAAAATAGACCTCAGATCTGTGTAGAGGACTGAACCAGCTTACCAATGCTACAAGAATGGTGAAAAAAGGATCATCGAGTCAAAAGATATGCCCTCCGGAGTGAAAAATAGAACATCTGAGTTCAAGGACATGCAAAAAATTTTTGGAATAGAATCAGGAAAAATAACCTGCACCATAGGATTGGCGTCGAAATCAACTTTCCAACGGTATCTCATTTGTGAAAAACGGACACCGTACGCAGAAGTTATGCCCAATTTTGTCAAAGGTGCTCCAGAATGGCCTATAAGGCCTGTAGGCAGCCTAGGGGGCTAAAATAAATTGGCCCCTAGTCCTACATGCAACCAGGGGCTGGTGGATAGGGGGCTGGGGGAGAGCCCCTGGTCTCCCATGTGACTGGCAGTTGTGCAGGAGGTCAGCTGGGGGCTGGGCGCATAGCACCCAGTCCCCCATGTGACCACGGCCTGTTCACAGGAGCCCGCGTGGGTTGAGGTGAGGGGAGTGGCAGATGGAGGGGGAGCCACCAGTGGTGGTGGCTGTTGGGTGGCCGCTCGGTGGTGCAGCGGCAGCAGATCACTTCAGAACTGGAGGCGGTGGTGCAGTCCCCAAAAAACTTCCTTTTTTTGCCTTTTTTTTTAAAACGTGCCTCGGGATGTGTGTTGGGGAGGCCATACGGCTTCCCTAGCAAACAATTTTTGCCTTCCTGATCAACTTCACCAAAATCAACAAAATGAAAAGTGATCTTAGGGTTTTTGGCCATTGCGAATGCAATGGTGACCTCCATTTTTGCTCGAAATGCTTCAAAAAAATGGCCACCTCCAGAGCTTCCAAAAAATTAGCAACCATGAAACCCTCACAGATCTGGCAAACAATGACCAAAATCTACAAAATAAAAGCCACACTTGACTTTTTCCAGTGCTTTGAATCCAATGGTGAAGCCCGATCTGATCCAAAATACTGCATAGATGAACTCAAGGCATGAAATCCTCGAGGAACCCTTAACGAAATCTGCAATGGTTTTCTCCAAAATTTGAGAAGGGGCTACATGTCAAGGCTCTGATACCATGTTAGAAACCCTAGATCAGACATGCAAACCTAAACACCTTCCATAGAAGAGAAAACATAAAAAATCCTAGATTTGCATGCGAATGTGCAAAAAGATATATTCAGGAAATCAATGTTACAATGAGATGATTTGCTTTATAAAAGCAAAGTATGCAACCCTAATGTTGACCTAAAAATAGCTCAACCTATGTAAATTTATGCAAGTGTAATTAAATATTAATTACACTAACAACTAATTCCATTTCTTGGACCATTTTTTTGAAACAGGTAAAGTTAGATTGCCAATTTCACGGAATTGGGAAGCTAGTGGGCCCACTAACTTGTCGATTCGATGAAATTGGCAATATATTGGTCTATTTGAAAAAATGGGTCGAAGAAATGTGGTCTCCTATTGATGTAAATCACTAAGAGATCTAATTTATGAGACCCATTTTTTCAAAGAGTCCAAGTTAGGTTTCCAATTTCACCAAATTAGCAAGATAGTGGGCCCTCTACCCTCTACTCTTAACCCTCTACCCTCTATCTCTCTCCCACTCACTTCCTCTCTCTCTTTGTCTCTTTTTCTCTCTTAGGTCTCTACTTCACACCCCCTCTCCCTCTCTCAGGTCTCTCTCTCACTCACTCACTCCCTCCATCTTTATTCCCTCTACCCTTAACCCTAAACCCTACACCCTTAACCCTTAAACCCTAAACCCTAAACCCTTAAACTCTTAACCCTCTACCCTCTATCCATCCCAAGTATCTCCCTCTTACCCCTTGTCCCTCTCTCAAGTATCTCTCCCTCTCACTGACTCCTATTTCTCTCCCCTCTACCCTTAACTGTCTAATGTCTACCCTTAACCCTTAAACCCTCTACCCTCTACCCTTTATCTATCTCCCACTCCCTTCCTCTCTCTCTTTCTCTCAGGTATCTCACTCCTAACCTCTCTTCCTCTCTCAAGTCTCTCTCTCTCACTCACTCCTATCTATTTCTCCTCTACCCTTAACCCTTAAGCCCTTAAAACCTTAAACCCTCTACCCTAGCTTGTCAATTCGATGAAAATAGGAATGTAGTGGCCTATTTGAAAAAATGTGTGTGAGAAATGGGGTCTCTTGACAATTTACATCACTAGGAGACCCCATTTCTTAGACCCATGTTTTCAAATAGGCGAGTTAGGTTGCCAATTTCACCAAATTGCCAACCTAGTGGGCCAACTAGCTTGCCAATTCAGTGAATTTAGCAATGTAGTGGACTGTTAGGTTGCCAATTTAATTGTATTGGCAACCTTGTGGGCCCATTGGATTACCAATTCGGTGAAATTGGCAATGTAGTGGAATGTTTGAAAGAAATGGGTCCAAGAACCGGGGTGTCCCATTGATTGACAAGTCTTACATCACTAGGAGACCCCATTTTTTCAAACAGGACAAGTTAGGTTGCCAGTTTCACGTTAGTGGGCCCACTGCCTTGCCAATTCGGTAAAATTTGCAATGTAGTGGCCTATTTGAAAAAATGGGTCTAATAAATGGGGTCTCCCAGTGATTTAAATCATTGGGAGACACCATTTCTTGGACCCATTTTTTCAAACAGACAAGTTAGGTTGTCAATTTAAATGAATTGTCAGGCTAGTGGGCCCATTGGCTTGCTAATTCAGTCAGATTGGCAATGTAGTGGCTTTTTTTGAAAAAATGGGGTCTCCCGATGATCACCAGGAGACCCTATTTGTTGGACCCATTTTTTCAAATAGTGTAGGTTAGTTTTCCAATTTAACGAAATTAGCAAGCTAGTGGGCCCACTAGCTTGCCAATTTGGTGAAATTGGCAATGTAGTGGCCTATTGGAAAAAATGAGTCCAAAAAATGGGGTCTCTTGGTGATATAAATCACCAAGAGACCCCATTTCTGAAGCCCAATTTTTCAAACAGTCCAAGTGATAGAGAGGTAGTGGGAGGGAGATATAAAGATAGATAGAGGGGATGAGAGAGATTGGTAAGGATTGATTGAGCAAGAGGTACGTAGAAAGAGAGAGAGGGTAGATATAGACAATTAGAGAGGGTAGGAGAGAGGGAGTGAGAGAGAGGTGAGATGTATATATAAAGAGAAAGGGATATGGTTTGAGGGTATAGGGTTGAGGTATTAGGGTGGACCTATAGGGTTGATGATTTATAGTATTGGGTTGAAGGTATAGGGTTGAGGGATTAGGGTTGAGGGTAGATGGTATTGGGTCTCTACCCTCAACCCTTAAACCCAAGAAAAATCTCTACCCTAAACCCTAAACCCTAAG
Source organism: Sequoiadendron giganteum (assembly GCA_007115665.2). Lineage (NCBI taxonomy): Eukaryota > Viridiplantae > Streptophyta > Pinopsida > Cupressales > Cupressaceae > Sequoiadendron > Sequoiadendron giganteum. The sequence goes on from CM021105.1 coordinate 130,150,045, forward strand.
GGGAAGTGGGAGAGAGAGAGGGAGTGATGGAGAGGTAGTGGGAGGGAGATATAAAGAGATAAATAGAGGGATCGAGAGAGAGTGGTAGGGATTGATTGAGCAAGAGGTATGTAGAAAGAGGGAGAGGGTAGATAAACATACTTTGAGAGGGTAGGAGAGAGGGAGGGAGAGAAAGATGAGGTGTATAGATAGAGAGAAAGGGATAGGGGTTGAGGATATAGGGTTGAGGGATTAGGGTGGAGGACCTATAGGGTTGATGATTTAGGGTATTGGGTTGAGGGTATAGGGTTGAGGGATTAGGAATGAGGGTAGAGGGTAGAAGGTTTAAGGGTTTAGGGTTAAAGGGCTTAGGGTTGAGGGTTGACGGTTTTGGATATAGGTTTGATGGTATATGGTTGAAGGATCAAGCTGAGGGTCCAATGTATAGGGTATATGGTATAGAGGTTGAGGATTAAGGGTTTAAGGGTTGACGGGTGATGGATTAAGGGTTGAGGGTTGATGGTTCACTATATAGGGTAGAGGGTAGAGGGTTTAAGGGTTAAGGGTTCAAGGTTTAAGGTTGAGGGTAGAGGATCGAGGGTATAGGGTTGAGAGGCCAATGTATAGGGTAGAGGGTATACGAGTTGAGGGGTTGGGGTTTAAGGGTTGACAGTTGAGGGTAGAGGGTAGATGGTTGATTGTTTAAGGGTTGAGGGATTAAGGTTGGAGGGATTAAGGGCTTAGGGTTTAGGGTTTAGGTTTGAGGGTTTAGGGTTGAGGGTAGAGGGTTTAGGGTTTAGGGTTTAGGGTATAGGTTTGAGGGTATATGGTTGAGAGATTATGGTTGAGGGTCTAATGTATAGGGTAGAGAGTATAGGGGTTGAGGGTTAAGGGTTTAAGGGTTGAGGGATTAAGGGATGAGGGTTGAAATTGAGGGTTGAGGTTTTAATTTATAGGGTAGATGATTTAAGGGTTTATGGTTTAAGGGTTGAGGGTTTAAAGTTGAGGGTAGAGAATTGAGGGTTGAGGGATTAGGGTTGAGGGTTTAATGTATGGGTTAGAGTGTAGAGGGTTTGAGGGTTGAGGGTTGAGGGCTTAAGGTAGAGGATAGAGGATTGATGGTATATGGTTGAGATTTGAGGGTTTAAGGTAGAGTGTAGAGGATTGACAGTATAGGGTTGAGGGTATAGGGTTGAGGGATTAGGGTTGAGGGTGCAATGAAGAGGGTAGAGAATATAGGGGTTAAGGGAATAGGGTTTAAGGGTTGAGGGTGGAAGGTTGACGGTAGAGGGTAGAGGGATAAGGGTTTAAGGGTTGAGGGATTAAGGGTTAAGGGCTGAGGGATTAGGGTAGATATTTTACATCACCCGGAGACCCTAAGCTAGTCAATCCACTTTTTCAAATAAGCCAAGTTAGGTTGCCAATTTCATCGAATTGGAAAGCCAGTATGCCCATAAGCTTGCCAATTCAATGAAATTGATAACCTAACTTGGCCTATTTGAAAAAATGGGTACAACAAATGTGGTCTCTCAATGATCAAACAGGCCAATTTAGGTTGCCAATTTCATCGAATTGGGAAGATAGTGGGCGCATTAGCTTGCCAATTCGGTGATATTGGCAATGTAGTGACCTATTTGAAAAAGTGGGTCCAAGAAATGGTGTCTCTCATTGATGTAAATCACTGGGAGACCACATTTCTTGGACCCACATGCCAAGTTAGGTTGTCAATGTCACTAAATTGGCAAGCTAGTGGGTGCACTGACTTTCTAATTCGGTGAAATTTGAAATGTAGTGGCCTGTTTGAAAAAATGGGTCCAAGAAATGGGATCTCTTAGTGAATCACCAAGAGACCCTATTTCTTTGACCCATTTTTCAAAAATAAAAATTTAGGTTGCCAATTTCATTGAATTGGAAAGCTAGTGGGCACACTAGCTTTCTAATTTAGTGAAATTGGCAATATAGTGGCCTTTTTGAAAAATGGGTCCAACAAATGGGGGACATCTCTCTCTCTATACCTCTCTTTCTCTCCCTCTCTCTCAAGTCTCTCCCTCCCACCCCCTTCCCCTCTCTCAATTATTTCCCTTCCACCCTAACTATAGAATATTCTCTCTCTCATGTCTCTCCCTCACACCCCCTAACCCTTTCTTAGGTCTCTCTCTCTCTCTCTATCTCTCTCTCTCTCTCTCTCTCTCTCTCTCTCTCTCTCTCTCTCCTAAAACCTAATCCCTATACCCTATAAACTTAACGTTAAACCTTCTACCCAATACCCACAACCCTATACCTAATATCATAAACCATAATCCCTATACCCTATAAACTTTACCTTATACCTTTAACCCTAGAACTTAAACTATAAACCCTACACCCTCAACCCCCATTCCTATACACTATACCCTTAACCCTATAATTAAATCCTAAATGCTACATTAAACCTTGTACCCTAAACCTTGAACCCTAAAACCTCAACCATAAATCCAATACCCTCAACCCTATACCCAATATCCTAAAACCTAATCTTTGTACCCTATATAATTAACCCTACACCCCCAAATTTAAAAATTATTCCTCAACCCTATACCTTAAACCCTAAACCCTACACCTTCAACCCTCATCCCTAAACCATATACCCTCAACCTCATAATATAGGCCATGAACATCATCCCTCAACCATATACTTTATCTCTAAACCCTACATTCAACCTTGTACACTAAACCCTAAACCCTAAACCTCGATCCTAAACCCAGTACTCTCAAACCTATACCCTATACACTTAGTTCTATAACCTCAACCTTGAACACTATACCTCAACCCTCAACCCTCAAACCTATACCTTAAACCCTAAACCCTACACCCTCAAGCCTCATCTTTATACCCTAAACCATACACATTATCCTTCAACCCTATACTTAAATGGAAAACCCTACACTCTCAATTCTGAACACTATACCTTATACACTTAACCATACACCCTAAACCCTAATCCCTATACCCTATACACTTAACCTCATACCCTCAACCCTTAACATTTTACCTCAACCCTCAACACTCAAAATTATACATAAATCCTAAACCGTAAACCCTATACCATCAACCCTAAACCATCAACCCTAAACCTAATATCCTCAAACCAATACCCTCAATTATATACCCAATATCTTAAACCATAATCCATATACCTTCAACCCTAAACACTATCCCTCAACCCTAAACCCTATACCTTAAACCCTAAAACCTAAACTCTCATCCCTATACCATATACCCCCAACTTTATACCTTATATCCTAAAACCTAATCCCTATTCCCTATACACTTAACCATATAACCTCAACCCTATGCCTTAAACACTAAACCTTACACCCTCAACCCTCATAGGTGGCAGCAAAAGAGGGGGAGGGAGGGATTGGGGAGAGAGAGAGAGAGAGAGAGAGAGAGAGAGAGAGAGAGAGAGAGAGGTTGGGAGGGAAAGAGGAGATAAATAAAATTAGAGAGACATGAGAGATAAAGAGTAAATAAGGAATGACATATGGAGGGAGAGGTATGGAGGGAGAAAGATGGAGGTGAGAGAGAGGTAGGTGAGAGAGAGAGGTGGGATAGAGAGGATATGTGGGTAGAGAGGGATATATGAGATAGAAAGAAGTAAAGAGAGATAGAGATAGATGGAAGGATGGAGGGTGGGTGATAGAGGGGAGGAAGGGAGAGGTAAATAGGGATATATGAGATAAATATAAGTAGAGAGAGAATAGTGACATATAGACAAGGAGAGAGTTACAGAGAGGGAAAGAGAGAATTATGAGATAGAGAAGAGAGAGTGAGAGAGAAAGAGGGTGAGGGAGGAGTGAGAGAGAGTGAGAGAGAGAGGTAGAGGGAGGGAGAGGAGATATAGAGATTAGATAGGGGAAAGGGTGGGGAGGGAGACATCTAGTGAGAGAGAGAGGGCAAGGGGATATAAAGATAATTAGAAAAAGAAGGATATGTAGAGAGAAGTAGAGAGATAATAAGGGAGGGAAATAAGTGAGATAGAGAGGTGTAGAGATAGTGGTAGGGATTGATGGATGGAGAGGTAGGTAGAGAGGGATTAGGGAGATAGAGAGTAGAGAGGGAAGGAGAGGGATAGGTATGGAGGGAGGGAGAGGGAGGTGAGATAGAGAGCAATAGAGAGTGTGGTAGGGAGTGATGGAGGGATATGCGAGTAGATAGGGATACATGAGATAGAGAGAAGTAGAGATAGATAGAGATAGAGGGAAGGAGGGAGGGTGGGCGAGAGAGGGAAGGAAGGGAGAGGTAAAGAGGGATAGGCGAGATAAAGAAATGTAGAGATGGAATGGTGACATATAGAGAATTATAGCATCACACAGAGGGAAAGAGAGAATGGTGAGATAGAGAGGAGAGAGTGAGAGAGAAAGGGGGTGAGGGAGGAGTGAGAGACAGTGAGAGATAGAGAGAGGTAGAGGGAGGAGGAGGAGAGATAAAAAGTAAAAGGTAGGGAGGGAGACATCTAGTGAGAGAGAGAGAGGGATAGGGGAGATAAAGATAATTAGAGATGGAAGGAGAGGTAGAGAGAGAGAAGTAGGGGGGAATGAGGGAGGGAGAGAAGCAAGATAAATTGGTGTAGAGATATTTTTTATGGAGTGATGGATTGAGAGGTAGTTAGAGAGGGAAGGAGAGGGAGAGGTATGGATGAAAAAAGTGGGAGGTGAGATAGAGAGTTAATAGAGAGAGAGTGGTAGGCTGTGATGCATAGAGAGCTAGGTAGAGAGGGAGAGGGGGGATATAGATCAGTAGAGATGGAGGGAGAGATGGAGGGAGATGTAGTGAGGGAGAGAGAGGTGATATAGAAAGGAATATAGAGTGGTGGAAGGAGAGGTAGGCAGATAGAGGGAGAGAGGAGATAAATATAAGTAGAGATGGAAGGAGATGTAGAGAGAGAGGAGAGATAGAGAGAATTAGAGAGGGAATGAGGGAGGGAGGGAGAGTTAGGGAGGGAAAGAAAGGTGAGAAAGAGAGGTGTAGAGAGAGAGTGGTAAGGTTTGATGGATGTAGAGGTAGGTGGAGATAGGGATTGGTAGACAGAGAGTAGATAGGGAAGAAGAGAGGGAGAGAGAAGTATGGAGGGAGAGAGAGAGAGGGAGGTGAGAGAGAGGTTAGGTATAGAGAAATAGAGAGAGTGGTAGGGAGTGATGGAGGGAGAGGTAGGTAGAGAGAGAGAGAGAGAGAGAGAAAGAGAGGTGGAGGAAGGGAGATAGAGATAAGTAGAGAGGGAAAGAGGGAGGGAGGGAGAGAAGTACGATAGAGAGAATTAGAGGGAAAAGGAGAGAGACATAGAGAGAGTTCTCTATATCAAGGGAGAGAGTCAGATAAAGGGATGGAGATAGTGAGAGAGAGGTCTAGAGTGTAAGGGATAATACAATTTGTTGATTACCAAAATTTGACCTCTTGATTATTGAAATTTGACTAAGTCTAAAATTTGTGAGATCTTCCAAGAACTAGAAGAGAGAGAGAGAGTAGAGAGGGAGGAAGGGAGAGAGAGATCGAGTGGAGAGATAGAGAGTAGAGAGAAAGGGAAAGTGAGAGAGAAAGATGATACAACCTGCTGACTACTAAAATTTGACCTCTTGATTACTGAAATTTGACTAAGTCTAAATTTTTTAAGATCTTCCAAAAACTAGAACTTGCATTATAACTCTTAGAGATCTGAAACAACTCTCAAAAATCCTGCCTATATACATGAAGTCAACTTATACTTAAATTTTTATTTTATGTATATAGTTTCCCTCAAAGATAATGAGAAGAAAGAATAAAAAAATAAAAAATAAAAATTGATGTAGATCAAAATGTGAGTGCATTGTAACGTGCTGGCATTTTGTTAATGCATTCACAAAATGCAAAAAAAACATATCAAAACTAAGATATAACACAAGTGTGTTATAATGCACTCGTGTTATATCTTGCTTTGGGAATCCCCAAGCCTTGAGATTATAATTTTCCTTGAAATACCAACCTTAAGGCTTGGAGGGCATTCCCAAAGACCAAATACGTGTTTTTGCAAATTCTATGATATTTCACATAATCAAGTTTGTGGTCATCATCAAGATTGCACATGACTTAATATCAAACAAATCAAACATTTAGGTAATGTTAGGTTCTCTCTTAGCTATCTATCGATGTAATTATTTTCCCTTTTTGACAATGTTAAGCCTTTCATCCATAATTTCTTTTGTTTGTATGTCTCTTTTTTGGCAAAAAGTAATGTTTGGTGTTTTTTTCATTATAAATTAATCGTTCCTCAAAATTTCAAATAAATTACATTTTTAGAAACTAGATTCCATTCTACAACTTTATTTAAAAAATAAATTCAATTAGCTTCCAAAATTTGTAGGGGTAGCATGACCAAAATTATGTTTTTCAGGAAGTGTCCACTTCGAAAATTAGTAAAAAATAAAATATTCATTAAAAATTTATCAAAACAATCGTGCATCAGCTACATACTATTAGGTAACATTTGACCATTGCGATTTTTAAAATACTAAAAAAAAGTTCACCGTACAAGGGTCATACAAGAGTTGCTATGTTATATGTTTTTGATAAATGCAACACCAATTTGTGTACGTCCCTCTTTTGAACCCCTTAATATTAACCATTTTAAGAATAAATTAGTATTTTAGAAAGTAGGTCCTCGGAGCACTTTGATCCTTTTTTTTGTTCCATCTCAAAATTTTGAGTGTAACTATCCTCAATTTCACGTCCAAGGTCAGTATTTCTTGATTTTAGAAAATAAGTGGTGACTTAAGCCCCCATTTTCCGACCCATGTTTTTCCAGTTACCCATGGTATCTAATACTTTTTGATTTTTTACCTAGTATGTTTATCTGTAGATGTCATTATTTTGGTGAGACCACAATAGGCTTTGCAAGACCAAAGACCCATGTCCTCTTCGCATCTTGGTGAATCTCGTTCTACTTCAGGTATACCAGATCAAAGAACTATTTCCTCTACATTTTTGGTATATCCTCTTAAGTCACTTTCTACTTTATCTCTCACATGCTTAGACACATATGCTCACTAAAGTGGGGGAAAAAATTTATGGCGTAAAATTTCACCTAGTGCTTTTTTTTATATCACCCCATTTTAGCCTTATAAACTCAACAATTAAAAAATCTACCACCTTTTTCTTACCTCTCACATGTGCCCTTGTCATTTTCCATCAGTGAGGAAATTTTCGTTGAGGACTCCCACATGTTGTATAGATGTCTATGCTCTGTGGTGGCATCCTAATAAGATTATTAGGTCAATGGACATTGGAGGCATTAAATTCTCTACCACCCTACAAATTGTAATGACCACTACTAACCTCAACTTTCCAAAAAAATCCTCTTACCTCCCAAAAAACCTTTTGAATTTCATTCTAACTATCCTATCAAATCTCTCTCTCAATTCATTCACTTCCATTTGCTCAACCTTCATTTTTTTCCTATGATTCTAGATTCTACACCATTGTTACTGCTTCTACACTATTTTCTATTGCAAGTTGTCAAAATTTATATTGTTGGCATGATAATATTTTTTTCTTCCTTCCTCTCTTAGCTTCTCCAAGTACATATAAATGAGGGTAACTCATTTTTTTACTTTAATTGTCTCGTTTACAAAATATAATTTATATTTTCTTTTCATTCTATAAGCTTTGTTTATTTCCATTTATTTATTATTTTCACTATACTATGGTTTGTTGGTTGTCTGTGGATGTTGAAACACCAAAATGGTGGTTTGACTAAGGAAAACTCCAAAACACAACCACAATTCTTTTATGTTGTTGTGTACATGTAGGTACACTTTTCTTGTAAGGAGATTCTAGGAGGCTAGACCTTTTTGTAAGTTTGGTTTCTTCTCCTTTTCTCTCATCATTTTTTTATTAGATAGTAATTCTTCCATGTTATAGTATTCTTCATATTTTTTCTTTCATTTTAAACATTTATTCATTCATTGTTAAAACTAATAAACTAAAACTCTTAGGTTGTCAACACACCCTCTAAAATTTATCTTGTAAACCTTGTGTTGTCATCTGAATTGTGTAATCTCACAACACACCCCAGTTTTCCCTTGGAAAAATGTGGACCCCCCTTTTTTCCTTCTCGGCATCTTTCTTGCACTGGTTGTGTCTTTTGGAGGGAATGGTAAAAACAAGGCCTTATTCCAAAATGCCTAGTTCATGGTCATATTAGTAGTTTATCCATCTAGGAATTTCACAAATCCTAAGTCTCTTAAAGTTTAATCTCTTGTTCAGATTGTCGGGTGTTTTGAGTTTTGGGTGTTGGTGGTCTAGGTCTATTGCAAATCATGCAATGTTAAGGTTTTACCCAATAGGTCTTTTCACCCACCTTATTTTATTTGGGGAGGATTTCCTTGATCAACTAAACTTGTCTATCGAGATATCTTTTTCTTCAACATTGAGGACTAGAAGTTTATTAAACTAAGTTTGTGTAAGTTGTACCAGTCTCTTTTTTTCCTGTGCATAGGCCCTCTTTGCACGTAGTACCATTCACTTACTAAGTGAAAACCTAACCTGGAGTCAGATGTTAGGTGTTTCATGCACAAGTGCAAGTTATTTTCTCGGTTTATGAGCTAGGTACTTACTTAATTTCTCTTGTCCAACATGGACAAACATGACACACAAGTGTGCCACATTAGCTTCATTTTTTTCCTTCTTTTTAAACATGGGCTATGGCATGAAAACAAGAGGCTCCATGATTTGAATCCTAACCTACCAAGATTGTACTTTTCTTCAAGAAAATTACTTCATAGTTGTTAAGGAATTTAAAGAAGGTGAAAAACCACCCATACTTAGCACCACCTCGAGCATGCAAATGTTTTTATAATACATCACCGCACACAAGGTAAAAAATTCACAAGTTCATCAACAAATTGAAATGACAGTCAAGGGACACAAGAAAAAGTAAGTGCTGAGATACTAGAAGGAATTCAATTACCACAATTTATTTTTGTGTTTCTTCAACCCTGGGTATGTGCAAGATCGTGATGGGCCAAAAAGTGGCGATATGTAAGTGATATGATCACCCATGTGGTTGACGACTTTTTTTTTACCCAAAATTGATGAAACAAAAAGGATTTTTAAAGGAGATTCTCATCTTTCCACCAATATAAATTATGCCTTACTTTGAATTTAATAAATAAATATTATTCATTTTCTATTGGAATTATGACTAAAGTTCTCATTGATAGGCTGATTGAAAAACATCTATACCTTTCAAATGGTATCACATTTTTTGAATCCAAAACATACATCACATTCTATGCTTCACATACTATAGGATTAAAAAAATAAAAATTGAATTTGATGAAGTGTTGACCAAGTTAAGGTGGTTAGACATACAAGTTTTTATATTTCTTTAAAATGTAATAAAAAATTCATAATTAATTATTTACTTGGAAAACAATTACAAAAAATATGCATCACATCGGAACATGAGTCCTCTACTTATATCTAAAATATTATAAATTTTTTTTATCATTTTAAATAAATCTAGCAGTTTAGAAACTACGTTTAATTTTCTACAGATTCTATTCTTACATATTTTTGAAATAATATAGATAACTTATTAAAAAAATTACCTAAAGTTGCCTAACTCTAATTTTTCTGAATTTAGTGCCACTTAAGGGCCTATTTTTTCCATGATGATCCTACACATACCCCCCTATTATCAATGAGACTAGCTATTTTTCTTTAGCTTCACAAACTCTTTCAGAGATTCTTAATTTTGGTGAAATAATATTTCCTTTGGCTAATTTTGGGAAGAAAATGTGGCTTAAGTTGAAAGGAATTAACCTAATTTTCAGGAAGTAAATGGTTGTGGGTAGTGAATATTGATGAAATTATTAGGAATGCATGGTTAGAACAAACGCTAATTCATATGCAAAGCATATACACACTATTCATGCAAGAAGTTAAAGGAAACATGAGTACTTCACAAAAGAAACAAACAAAAGAGGAGTTTGAATTCCTTGTCTCTCAAGTAGTGCCCAACTACGAAATGATAAGGGATAACCATTTGGGAGGGTTTCATGAGCATGATTTTGTGAAAAAAACTCAAGAATCAAATGCTTACCAATGTACAAGAAATATTGTTGCTAGTAGAATGCACTTGTCGGCAAGGTTCCTATTAGCCATGGAAGCTCCTGAATTGGTTCTAGAATGTATGAAGTGGTATGATGGAGACAAGAGAGTGTTTATAAAGGAAAAAATATTTTAGGAAGACCTTTTAGTAGATGGTATCTTATATATAATTGGGCTCCTTGTGTTCACTAGAATGAATTTGTTGAACATAGAGGAGGCAACACAAGCCTATATGAGTGTGAAAGAACATAATAGAAATACATGATATCAACATGGTTTCAAGTGAAAATGGTGAGGATTCTAAAGCATATTGTAAGGTATTTATTCATCTAGAAATTCTAGGACATGATAACCCTACTGAGTATAATGGCTAGGTGCAAAGATGCCAACAAGTTTGAAATCGTGAGGAAAATAAGGGAAGACCTTGTCTGAATTCATTGCCCAAGCTTTATTAATGATAGACTATATGAGAATATATGGACCTTCTCTGACTCCCATTTGTTCACCATGTCCTCATATGTTGTCTATTTATATGCCCTAAAAGATAATATCCAGGGATTGAACAGAGTGGGAACTTTGGGAAGAGACCAAATTTTTTAGAAATTAATACTTTAGTGTATAAGGAATACTATTGTAGGATGAATGATGTACTCTCCATGAAATTTGTAGGAATAATGGAGGGAGATAAAGCCAAGAGACTATCACTCAAAGTAAAAGATACCATATGAACTATGGGAGGTTGGTTTATTCAGTTTCCTATTTTAACATATATCATAATTAAAGGATTCACTAGTTACCCCTTTAGGTTGCCTAGGTATCCCCTAGATAAAATATTGTTGATTGAGTTTGCAAGGCAAGTAATACTATCTCATGGCACCTTTCTGCAACTACATAAGAAGGGGATAGTGAAATTATCTATTACTATTGGCAATTATAAATGCATTTCGGTCAAAAGTTCCAAGTAATGTGAAGATGACCTAAAAGCATATGGATTGGGTTTCTTCATGTTTAGGAGGGATAACTATGATCCATTAGAAAATTTTCCTAAGAAGATAAATAGGAAGTATGTTCATGAGCCCCATTTGGAGAACTTCTGGTATGGTTGCAAAGGTTATCATGATGTTAGGAAGTGGTCCTCCTAAAGGTTGTTGCAATCTCAAATGAAATCCTATAGAATACATGATGTATTTTAATAGATGGATGATGATAATGTGGAGGTCAATATCCATGCTTGGGTATGTGTAGGATCATCATGGAAAAAATAGGCCCTTAAGTGGCAAAATTTTTTGAAAAATCAGAGTTAGGCAACTTGACGTAAAAATTATAATAAGTTATATATATTATTTCAAAAATATGTAAGAATATAATCTGTAGCAAATTTAATATAGTTTCTAAAATACTATGTTTATTTTTTATTTTTAAATCTATTTGGTGAAAATTTGAAATTTCAATGCTATAGTACTTAAATTTCAGGGAAAAAATAAGTAGGTTTTTGTCTGACCACCCTAACCACAATAAAATGATAATATTTTTTATAATATTTTATATACTCATGTCTCGATGTGATGAATATTTTTTTGGAATTTTTTTCCAAGTAAATAATTAATTATGGTTTTTTTATTACAACTTTTAAAAAATATAAAAACTTGTATGCCTGACCACCTTAACTTGGTCAAAAATTCATGAAATTCAATTTTTCTTTATTTTAATCCTATAGTATGTGAAGCATATAATGTGATGCATGTTTCAGATTCAAATAATGTGATACTATTTGAAAGTTATATATTTTTTTCAATTATCCTATCAATCGGGACTTTAGTCGTAATTCAAATAGAAAATAAATAATAATTATTTATTAAATTCCAAGTAAAGCATAATTTATATTGGTGGAAAGTTGAGAATATGCATTAAAAACCCGTTGCATTTCATCAATTTTGAGTAGAAAAAAAGTTGCAACCATATACCCTACACATACCCATCATATTGCCACTTTTTGGCCCATCATGATCTTAGACATACCCGCCCACAAATTGGATAAAGTATATGATGAACCTATCCTAGACCTATATTGGAAAAATAAAGAGATGATAAAATCGGTAAATGGGTTTCTAGGAAAGTGCTAGAATACATTCATTCATGGATAAATGGGCACCTTTAGGTAATAAAAGAGGTTGTGATGACACCCACATACCTGAAGGGAAGAAGGATGAAATAAAAGTTGGTGAGTGTACTAGGGTATGATGAAGGTGTTGAAAATAAAAAAAGAGTTATTGAAGCAAGAGTATTTGAATATGGTAGAGATGAAATTTCTGATGTGCTAAGCTAAGAAATTTTAGTGGCTTCACAGCTAGATGATCCAAATAGAGAAACCTTGGTAGTTCCCATTAACATGTTAAAGACTCGAATGATGGAATCATCTTCTACGTTTCCAAGAGCATAACCCTTGACTTTGGAAGAAGTAGGTATGAAAGCATAGGTGTATGCTAGGACAAGGTAAGCATCACAACATGTGGATGCTAAGTTTAATTCTCCACCTTCGATGAACACAACAACAATGAGAAAACTTTAGGGGAAACACCCTTGATTATAGAGGAGGAGTTAGAAATAACTATAGAACAAGTTGTGGAGAAAATGGAGAAATTGTCTTCTATACTATAGCAGTTTAAGGAGAAGCCTTATAGCAAGAGCTAAATGATGCAACCCATGATAGAAGAAGTGTTTGATAGTGAAAAAAATTTAGAGGATAAATAAAATATGAAATTTGTTGTGGGACAACTCACCCAAGAGGTGGGAAATCTCATGGAAATTAATGCAGTTAGAGTAGCATCTCCATGGAGAGAAACACGGGGAACTACGGTACAAAGCCCCATTTCTATAATATATGAGGAATAAGAACACAATGATTTTGCATGAAAATATCATCCTTTTACTAGGGAGACTGAAACTATTGATTAGAAACCCCAATAATAAGAGATAAATCCAAATGAAGTCTTCTCAAACCTTGGAAAAAGAGAAGGGGAATAATGAAAAACTTGATGCCATGGGGCAAAAGGGGCAGCTTTCTCTAAAGGAGGGGATTGAGAAAGATAAAATAGATCTAGAGAACACAATCCCTGGAGAGAGAGATACAGAGAGAGAGAGAGAGAATGTAGTGATTTTGATCATGGAAATCTAGAGTCTTTGTCGCCAAGAGTAGAGAATGTAAATAATTTAGAGTTTGTGATACGTAATGATGAAGAGTTAGAGGATAATTTTCTTGAACATCTTGTTCATCAAGATCAAGGCCACAAAGAAGTGAGGAAAGATGAAGAAGCAGCTGACTAGTTAGTGAGGAAATTGGCTCCACCAATAGAAGTGGAGTTGGTGCCTCTTGATATCAAGAGTTTAGTGTAGGAGTTAGAAATCCTTAAACCTAATGGTAAAGTAAGATTCAGGCATGTTATCAAATGGAACTCCAAATGGAGGGAAGAATCTCCAAATAGCCACTCTTATTGGAGAAAAGGACAAATATAAAGTCACAGCTAGGGATTATCAAGTTACTATGATCAACCTAGCACATTCCTCCTGAGAGTAGGAATTGGAGGAAATGAGAAATAATTTAGAAGCTACATCTCTTATATGAGGAAGGATAAATAGAAAAAAAAAAGAGAATTAAAAGGGATAATTTTCTCCTTCGATAATTTTATTAGAGTCGTAGCTCAACCTAGTCAGTGCCTGACTAAGTTTCCACCAAATCTAGTGTTAATATTGAAAGAGTAGGTGAATTCCATTGAAGGGAAGATAAGTGTGATTGAAGACTTGATAGAGTATTTAGTGTAGTAGGGTGAAGAATCAATAAGGGAGGAAATTGGTAAATACAAAGAGGCATACCTTTAGTTTGATAAGTCTAGAAGGCTCGTTGATGAACAAAAAGACTGTAGGGAGCATAATGATATAGATATGTGGTATTTAAAATAAATTCTTAGAGAAGAGGTACAAGAGTTGGTAAAATAAAAGGTGGTTACAGAACAAGAAGCTCTGATGTTGGAGAAATGGATATTGTAAGTGAGTTGGGAAGGTGATACTTTGTGGTAATGTGTGAATGGATTAGAGAAAGTCATCGAAAGGAGTGAGAAAATCATGGATACATATTTGAACCTCATTGAGATGTTGGCACAAAAAATGTGTTGTCCTGATAAACTAGGCCAAGATAATACAAAAATAAAAGAATTTAGAGGTTGGATAGATAAGATTAATGAAGATCCTATTCATTCTTTACACTAGGAAGTTATTGATGAGGTGATCAAATACAAGAATCACGTGAATAGATATGGGATAGAAATTCTATAGTAGAATGAAGCTATAAAGCAAATAATAGAAGAACATGCAAAGTGAAAATATAGTTGGAAAATAGCACAAATTTCTCCTATAGAAAACATGAATCGGGTGTTAATCGCTTTTTAGGAATATCAGTAGAAGGAGGAATGGATGAGTCCAAAGATGAGGCATCTAATGAAGAATTTTTTGTGGTTAGGTAGTGGAAACCTAGGGTTTTGTGTAGATGAAATGAATTTTGTAGGTTTCTCCCTAGACCTAATGCAAGCTAGCTAGTCTTAGAGGTTTTGTTAAATAATGTTACAAGACTCAAGTGTGAAAAGTTTAAGTGCTAAAAAAATTCAGAGTATTTATTGACTTGTTCCAGAATTCTCTCTTTTCAACTATCATGTGCCACATGCTATGCTATGATTTTTTCCTTGGATTCTCTTTCATGTTTTTTGATTGAATTCCTCGAGTGCCTTGTTCTTATAAAAGGCTGAGTGTTGTTTCTTTTTAGTTAAGTTCAAAATTTGTGGATTCTAGAGATCTAAAACTTTTACAAGTTTTATTTCTTTTTCATATTTTATGTTCCATTACAGATAAAAATTTTATGATCCAATTAAGGCTAATTAATATCAAGGCCAATTTAAAACTGTTACCTGATACAAAATCATAAGTAGCTGATTGTTCTTTCCTATCGAAAAATCTTGTGTCCTACGCCAGATTTGGGTGCATATTGAAACTATCTAGTGGAAAATAATCCATGTTTCTCTTAAATCCTTGCATAATTTTATGCTTAGGTGTAAAGCAATCTAATTATGTATAGATTGGTTTTCTTTGATATAATTTTTTTATTGAGGCACGTGTGGATAATACCTCAGAGAATCTTTAAATTATAGGATCTTTGTGCTTTTTTAGAATATATGTTTTATATTTTAAGAAAATGTTTTAAAAATGATGAATGCATGGAGTATTACTATAAATATTTCATTTTCATGAAACTGTAGATTGATTAATGCTAAATCTACTCGAATATATGCAAGTAATTTGAATTCATGAAGTATTATTTCAAATCTTTAGTTCCATGAAGTTGTGAAGTTCTATATGATTTTTCAAATTGAGCATATGTTATGATCCTTTGGATACCGGTTAACTTGAAAAACTATAGACCCCTCATGGTTAATAACAATTTACACAATGAACTCTGATTGAACGTAGTGTGTTAAGACTTGACATTCCCAAGCCTTGGGATTGAACTACTCGATCACTTTAGGTTTAGGTTTTCCCAGTTGATATTTCAAGTAAAGGTAGGTTCCCACATTCCTTTCTGATATTTTATCTACCTTTTGGTGTGTGTGTGCAACAATCACATTAACACGACTCACATGCTAGTGTCCTCTAGCCGAGTTTCGGTCAGTTTATAGTCTAATATCTATATGGTTTTTTCACCCATTTCCCCTCCATTAGAAAACATAAAGAAAAAATATCTTGGTTGCCCTTCCTTTTCAACCCATTCCCTTTCAATTAATCTTGACATAGTCTTGAGGTAAGTTAGGGAAATTCACTCCCTTTAGACTCTTCAGTGTCATAGAGACTTGGGAATAGAGAGACCCCTCCTCTATATATGGTAATGCTTCTTTCAATGAAGCATTGGAGGAATTATCTCTTTCGGAGGTCTCATGAACCTTCTATCTTGATCTCTCGTATGAAGGATTATTTTAGTGGATCATATTTTATGATATTCTAGTTCTCCTAATCATAGTACTATCTATATTTTCAACTATAGAAAGTTTGATTGACTTTGTCAACATCGTTGAGTAGTTTTCATATGTTCACTCATGCAGTGTTTGTATCTCTTTCCTTGATATACATTTCTTAGAGATTTGTTGATTCTAGCAAACACCAGCTCATCTTCGACAAAGTTTACAACTTCTACATGCTTCAAGACTTTTTCATCATCATGTTCCTATATCATCTTAGATATATTTTTCAAAAGATCTCCAATCCTTATCTTTCTCTTTTTTGGAGAGGAGTCTTGTTCCCACTAGGTTTTCTCCTTTTTCTTCATTTTTGAGAGAATGCATTCTACATGGGTACCCAACATCACCTTGTAGCCAAAAACCATTTCTATCTACTTACACTTTTGTGATCTCCCCAAGTATCACTTAAGGGGGGGTGCTAGAGTGAATATTTTATCTATTCACTATACTTAAGTGTACTTAGGTTGTTAACATTAGACAACATCTTGTCTAACTAAATGTGCAACCTTTAAGCCTCTAGAGGTTACCCAGTTATTTGGTAAACCTCATGTGCTAAATTTATGAAATGGAAGACTATATATTTCACCTCAAAGGTCACTCAACAATTGGCATCAAGGTTGATGACCTGGTCAAATAGGTTGTTGGTTTGCACACTCCAAGTGATCCTAATATTGACACCTATAGGACACTTGTCCACTCATGTCTACTAAATCATGGTGCACTTGTCAATCCACATGATAGGTTGATTGCCTCTTTCTTTCTTATTTAAGCAAGGACATTATACATTCAAATTAACTATTTTAACAATATCTTTGTTAATGTGAGTTAGGCTCATTGTATGAAAGTATGTTTGTGTGGAAGCACAAGGTTTCTACTATTATGATCTTGGATGAAAATCCTAACATCCCTTAGTCTACATCTTGAGTTCACTCACTAGAATTAAATGGTAACAATTTTGAGTGCCAATAGATTTGGTAGTGTGGATCAATATGCATCCTCTCTCTAATATATAGGAATTTAAAAATATTTAGTCATTAGTAAACATGACATACTGTTGGATTGATTATCATTGATGTTAAAGGAATAAGAAAGATTGTTCAAAAATTGTCATTAATGTCAAAAATATATAAAAGAAATTGTTGACAAATTTAATATCATTGATATCAAAGGGTAAATCACTATCGAAAGATATATAACATTAAATGAAGGACATCGAAAAAGACAAAAGGCCACTAATTGTTTGAATAGACTGAATCCTCTAGGTAATGTGTACATTGTTCAATACACGGTTGAGAAAAATCCTCTCGGTAATGTGTACATTGTTCAATACACGGTTGAGAAAAGTCAAATGATTCTATCATATTCTAGCACTTCAATGTTTTATACAACCAGCTTTAAGAACTATTTCATGGCATCTTATTACGTAACATGTGACGCAAATCAGCCTATATATTTATATCTATGTAAACCTATTTTAATAAAACATCACTAGAACAAATTCATATCTGCCACAATTGACAAATTCGTCTGTCTGATCCATCCTAACGAAATTCTAACCACCATTATTTGACAGTATCCCAACGTATGCGTTTAACATGTCTAAGGAAACATTAATCTTAGAATAAACGATTATATTATTCCACCGATTCCCCTATTTTCCTTTATAAATACCTGCTTTTGGTATGCTTAAATCAGATCAAGCTCTGCTTTCCATTCTTCATACAATACAACATTCCCCGTCAATTGGAAATGAAAACTTCGAGAACAATTGTCAAAGCTTCCTTGAGCTGCATTTTATGGCTTTCCGTAATCTTGGCCATTAATGCATCAGACCCAGATCCTCTACAGGATTTCTGTGTGGCTGATATTACTGAAGGTAATGTGAAGGTGAACAGTTTTGTCTGCAAGGACCCAAAGGATGTGAAGGCATCAGATTTCTTGTTTAAGGGACTAGCTAATCCAGTCTCGACCAACAAAAATTTTGGCTTCAATATCACCGCAGGTAATGTGGAAAATTTCCCGGGGGTAAACACACTGGGCATATCAGTGAACCGTGGAGAATTCGCCCCTGGTGGTTTGAATCCCCCTCATATTCACCCTCGTGCTACTTAGATCATATTTGTTACGGAGGGCACTATTTTGGCTGGTTTTATCAGCACAGATAATGTCTTGTTCTCACAAAAGTTGGAGAAGGGAGATGTATATGTAATACCAAGGGGATTGGTGCATTTTCAGCAGAACGTTGGGGCATCATATGCCACTACAATTACTACGTTTAACAGCCAGCTGCCTGGCGTTCAAGTGGTTGCTTCTGCCGTCTTCGGAGCCAATCCTTCCATTCCTTTTGATGTGTTGGCTAAGGCATTTAATGTCAATGACCAGCAGCTCAAGGAATTGATTTATGGGCAAGCCTCTGCACCTGCCCCAGCTCCAGTAGGGCATTAATCCCTCATTATTTGTCTAAATAGGTAGGCCATTCTGTGGAGAAGACGCTATGTTGACCCTCTGAGGCTCTTTATAGTCTCTTTTGATTTATTTATTTATGATCAGTTGTTTAGAAGCTGTGCTGAATAAAAGCCTCATCCTTCTTGAGGCTGAACCGATAAAATACCTACAGCCATCATTCTTGTGGGTGAGTTCAATTGAAATAAAAGGCATACGGAAAATTCACGGTCAGCAATTTATTATGGAAAATTTACTGTCATGATAAATTCACAGTCAAGTAAAATTCATCATTGCAAGAGAAAATTAACAACATTATATAAATCAATTTTCTATCTGTAAACTGCTGATGATAAATTTTTCATCGTTGCAAGAGAAAATTAACAACATTATATAAATCAATTTTCTATCTGTAAACTGCTGACGATAAATTTTCCTAAAACTGAAATAAAAACATTAATTCTTTGGAAAACAAATTTATGCATATATGTGCGATCAGCTATAATTAAGAACATTTTTTTTCTAAGTACCAGTAAATAGTAGCCAATAAAGGTAGATAATGGAAATTAGTCATTCCAAAATTTTAAAGAGCTTGTAGACAAGTGATTGGCAAAAAAAGGTATTTCGAAGAAGTCAAATCTCTACGGTTTCTAATGTCCTCGAAAATGTTTGAAATTATCTTTCTATACATAATTATTTTATAGATATTTTTGACAGATCTATTATGATAAGCAATTTGTTTAAATTTTAAATCATAACATAAAATAAAAAATTAAAATTATTTGCACTATTTAAAAAAATAAATAAATTTAAGAATAATATAAATTTAGTATATTTTACTAAAGATTTTTTTTAAAATAAACTAATTATTAATATTAAATATAAATTTATAATAGTTAAATTAAATAATTGATATATCCCTTAAGTTGAAAATTATATAATTTATAAAATATGCATCTATTATTTATGTATAATTGCATTTCCATTTTGTACATATATAATTATATTTAGGAAAGCATGGACAATAAGTAATGGGTACTTAGATTTCTAATTAACTAATATAATACAATTTAAATGGCACAAAAATCTAAACACCTTGAGATTTATAATTGGTGATGATAGTTTGATAATTTATCTAAGGTTCATAATATTATTTTTGCATTGTTTATTTATATATTTTTTGAAAAGGTTGTTGAGCAATACATTCTCATAGGTAAATCCATGGGAATGTGTTCAAAATATAAAAAAATTACTCTTTGATCATTCAAATGCTCTTAGGATGATCACAATGATCTAGTTTCCTTTTAGTGAACCAAATCCAAATTCTTTTATCCCTTAAGATGATAGATGAAGAATGAACTTTTTGGATATACAATTTTTTTTTTTGTTGGAGATACCCCAGTCCTTTAGCTTAGCAGCCAAGGTCTGAGGGGTATCTAGACCAAGACATATCTTCACTCAAGTTGATATATCATCGCTCAATTAATTTCCCGACCATTTCCTCTATGATTTATTTAATAAATCCATATTTTTCCAATTAACTATCCAATCTTCTTCTCCTTAATCATTCAATAATATTTTACAATTTAAATAATAAATTCACTATGCGTCGACTATTCAATCATATTTAATAAATCTCATTTTTATCAATATTCTTATATAGTTTATTGTGGAATAATGAATTTTCTAGCATAGTGATTATTACATTGTTATATTAACCGTTATGTAGTTCTCGTTATGTTTCCAGTTATGTGGTTACACAACTACACTTTGTATTGTATAAATGTATCTCATGATCATCGAATAAAATACCAATCTTTGCATCCCTTCATATGGTGTCAGAGCCGATGAAATGCTAGCAGAGATGTCACGGGGTGTGTGACAATACTGTGATGGATAGTGGCCTTCATAGGTGGTAAGAAATGGTGTTGAAGTTTGGCTAAGCAAATTACCAATGAAAGAGGTGTAAAAGAGAGTGGATCGCCAAATTGAAGTATATCGATTTACAGGCTTAAGGGGCCTATATGTGGTGATAGATAAAATAATTAAGGAGACGAGGAAACAAACAACACTCAAGATCTTCAAACGATCATGTCTTATTCATCCAAATGGTGGTAGACTAAAAGAAATAAAGCAAAGGAAAGCTAGTTAATCCGATAGACGTTAAAAGAACTTCTAGCCTTACGTAAGACCATAGGTATGAGAGAAACTTTGTTTTTTTAAAGTATGTGATGAAGCATGGATTATTTGTCATTTTGGTTTAGCATTACCATTGCATGTGAAAAATGTGAAAAGGAAACCAGATATTTGTTTAGTTTCAAAGTATAAAATCTATTGTTTTAAGGCATTCAAACTCGAGAGGAAAGAAAAGATGGCATTGGACCAGCAAAATAATTAGGTTCATAATAATTATGTTTTGGAGGTTGTTGAAGTTTGTTAAGGAAAAGCCATCACACTTTGGTGTTTGCATTTTCTTGTTCATTCACCTTTCAAGATGCATGGAGAAAGATTTTGGAATATAATCTCAATTGTCATGTCCTCCCTGGCTTCCCGTGATCCCGTGTCCATTTCCTCACAAATGTGCGGTAGTGTGGTATCTCCCGCAACCCCGCAACCTTCTTTTCTCTCCAGTGCGGTGCATCGATATACCGTAGAACTGCAGCTCTTCTCCTGTCGCATGTGGTGGTGCCATGACCCTGCATCCCGCAAGGTGTTTTGTCATGATTGGCAGTACAGCGGTGAAAGTAGTTTTTGGCGGCATTTTTTGTGGATGACAATCTGGCTCTCATTTATTTTCAAAATGACAGTTTTAATATGGTTCGATGGATTTATCTAGGCATATCTTTCAAGATGTCTTATTGTATTAATTGCATTTAATTTTGCTTGCTGGTGAATTTTTTCCTTCATAGTTTTTATTTATTAATGTGTGTAGTTGGTTTAATCAAGTAGTGAAGTACTCAGAAGAGAGTAGTAGTTAAAAATTTCTCTAGAGAAGAAAATTATGAATTTGGAGCAGTAGCTCTGTATGTGGAAAATATATTTTGAATGCATCAATAGAATATCAAAGTTGTTGGGTTTATTTTATGTGCATTAAATTTCTTTTCTCTATATTTGAGTTTAATTATGAGTTGAGTAAATTTAGTTTTTTTGTGCTCTTCTGCCTATGACCTTCACGTGGTATTAGAGCAGGTTCATTTTAGCAGAAGGGGTTTCTTAGAGGTTACCAACAAAGGTGTTTTGAAGGAGATAAATTTTCCACAGTCAAAGAATGGCAACAAGGACAAGCTTGACAAACCCACAAATCCCACAGCTTAATGGGAAGAGTTATGACTACTAGGCAAACCATGAGGGCATTGTTTTTCTGACAAGATTTATGGGAATTTGTAGAGAATGGATTTCTAGAGCCAGCTGATGCAGCAACATATAATGCTTTGAGTCAAGCAGAAAAAGATTTGTTGAGAGATAACAAGAAGAAAGATTCAAAATCTCTTTTCTTCATCCTCCAAGGATAGCATGAGAGCATTTTCCCAAGGATTCAAGTAGCAACAAAGTCCAAACAAGCTTGGGATATTCTTCAGACAACCTATCAAGGTATGGAAAAGGTGAAAACAACAAAGCTACAAATGCTGAGAAGAGATTTTGAAACAATATTTATGAAGGAAAATGATACAGTAGACTCCTTTACTCAAATCATTGGACTAGTGAACCAAATTAGATCTCATAGTTAGAATCTACAAGATTTCAGAGTTGTTGAGAAGATACTAAGGAGTTTTCCCATAAGATTTGACACTATTGTTGTGACCATAGAGGAAGCAAAGGATCTCACATAGCTTTCAGTCAATGAGCTGCTTGCTTCTCTCATTTCTCACAAGCACAGGTTGAGTATATCAACAAACACGTCATTGGAGCATGCTTTCATATCACAAGTTTTAGTCAACCAAGGAAGAGAGGAAGATCAAATTTCAAAGGAAGAGGAAGGAATTTTTAAAGAGGTTGAAGAAGCAGTCCTTCAAGCTCAAGTGGAAGAGGCAGCAGTCAAAACCCAAACTCAACTTCGTCTCAAAATCGGCCTCAAGGTCAAAGGTATGAGAAGTCTCAAATCCAATGTCATTATTGTAAAAAATTTGGGCATTACATGAATGAGTGTAGAAAGAAACACTATGATTATGGTAAAAAAAATGCAAATTTTACAAAAGAAAGTCAAGACCAAAAATCAGAAAAAAGGCACAATGTTTTTGCTTGTAATGTTGCACAAGCAAATGAAAAAGACATGTGGTTTTTAGATTTGGGCTGTAGTAACCATATGACACGAAATTTAGAAATTTTTTCTAGTTTGGATGAGAATGTAAAGTCTGATGTCACGCTAGGCAATGACAACAAAGTGTCAGTCAAAGGAAAAGGAAATGTCAACATTTTATCTAAACAGGGGGAGCAAAAGTATATTTTTGATGTGTATTTTGTGCCTAGTCTAAAACATAATTTAATGAGTATAGGCCAGCTTGTTCAAAGAGGATACAAAGTAACTTTCAAAAATTGTTTATGCACAATTTTAGATAAATATCCTAGCAACTTGCTCATTGCTAAGGTTAAGATGACTAGTAACAAAATGTTTCCCTTGTAGATTAGGCCAGATTTGAATATAAATTATGCACCAGCACAAGAAACCATAACAACCATGCAAACTGTTCCTCAAGAAGAAATAAAATATGAAAAGTGGTTACGGTATTTGAGATTTGGACATCTTAACTTTGGTGGTTTAAATTTTATTCATAGAAAAAGCATGGTCAAGGGATTAGCGTTAATAGAAGAACCTGAAAGAGTATGTGAATGATGCATTTTAGGAAAGAAACACAAAAAATCATTTCCAACAAGAAAATCAACTAGAGAAAAATCCCCTTTGGAGATTATACATTCAAATTTATGTGGGCCTATGCAAACACCCTCAATTGGTGGCATTTTTAATTTTCTGACATTTATTGATGACTACTCAAGGAAAACATGGGTATACTTTCTAAAGCATAAGAATGATGTGTTTGATCTCTTCTATCAATTCAAGTCTCTTGTTGAAAAGAAAAGTGGATATTACATTAAATCTTTGAGAATCGATAGAGGAGGAGAATATATTTCAAAAGAGTTTTTAAATTTCTGCAAAGATCAAGGCATTCATAAATAGTTTACCACTAGATAATCTCCTCAAAAAATGGGGTAGCTGAAAGGAAAAATAGAACAATCATGGAAATGGCTAGAAGCATGTTGAAAGCCAAACATTTGTCAAATGAATATTGGGATGAAGCTATCTCATGTGCTGCATATATAATGAGCACGTGTCCAACAAAAATTGTTATGAATATGGTTCCTACAGAAGCATGGACTGGAAGAAAACAAAATGTCTCACACATGAGAGTTTTTGGTTGTGTGGCATATGCACATCTTCCTGATGAATTAAGAAGAAAGTTAGATAACAAAGGAGAAAAGTGTATATTTTTTGGATACAACAATGAATCAAAGGCTTACAAACTTTATAATCCAACAACCAAGAAATTCATAATCAGCAAAGATGTACAATTTGTGGAAGATGAAGCATGGGATGGAAGTGTTGAAAAAAAGTCAATATATCAGCAAGCATATCTCAAGAGGAAAGTGAAGTTTCAGTACCAGAAAATAATCCTACAAATGTGACTCCTTCCACTCCCATTCAAGCTCAATCAAGTGGTCCACAAGTGATGTCATCATCAAATGCAAGAGCAACATTAAGAGGACAACAATCGTCATCTATATCAAAAAGTTTCGGTGCTAGACCATAAAGTCAACATTCAACAAGTTCAAGTGATTTATCAAATTCTAAATTGGCAAGCATGAGAAGACAGAAAATAAAAAGTATAAGGGAAATATATGAGCAAAATGAAGGTGAAAATAATTCTGATCAGATTTCTCTTTTTGCATTTTATTCACAAATAGATGATCCAATTCACTTTGAGGATGCAATTAAAGATGATGAATGGATATGTGCAATGGATGATGAAATTGATGCAATTGAAAAGAATCAAACATGGGAATTTGTAATTCTTCCAAAAGACAAGGATGTAATTGGAGTGAAGTGGGTTTACAAAACCAAACTAAATGCAAATGGTGATGTGCAAAAGCATAAAGCAAGACTAGTGGCAAAGGGTTATTCACAATAGCTCGAAATTGATTATAATGAGACATTTTCACCTATAGCACGACTTGACACAGTAAGAATGATTCTTGCCATTGGAACAAAAAACAAGTGGTATGTTCATCACATGGATGTGAAATCAACATTTTTAAATGGATATCTTGAAGAAGAAGATTATGTAGAACAACCACCTGGGTATGAGATTTTTGGTCAAGAAAACAAAGTTTACAAGCTGAAGAAAGTGAAGTATGGTCTCAAAAAAGCCCCAAGAGCTTGGTACAACAAAATTGATAGTTATCTTTTACAAAATGGCTTCAATAGGTGCAACAGTGAGCCAACCCTGTACACCAAGATGAATGAAATAGGTGAAATTTTGATTGTATGTTTGTATGTTGATGATTTAATTTTCACGAGCGATTTATCAATTGATATGTTCAAAGGAGCCATGAAGAATGAATTTGAAATGACTGATTTGGGTTTAATGAAGTATTTTCTTAGCATTGAAGTAAACCAAAATGAAAATGGTAGTTTCATTTCTCTAAAAAAGTACGCAAATGATATTTTGAAAAGGTTTCACATTTTGAATTGTAAACTAGCACCCACACCTATAGTAATAGGTTTGAAGTTGAGTAAGGATGATAAAGGTTCAAATGTGGATTCAACTTTGTATAAGAGACTTGTTGGCAGTCTCATGTACCTAACAGCCACAAGGCCAGACATAATGTATGTTGTAATTTTAATTTCCAGATTCATGGAGACTCCAAAAGATATACATTGGAAGGCCGGAAAAAGAATTTTAAGATATATAAGTGGAACAAAGAATTATGGCATTCAGTATTCAAGTTCAGAGGAGTTCAAGCTAATTGGGTATACTGATAGTGACTGTGTTGGAAGTGTTGATGATAGAAAACGCACATCTGGTTATGTTGTTCACTTTGGTGCTGGTATAGTTTCATGTGCTTCAAAGAAATAACCAATAGTTACTCTTTCATCCGTAGAAGAAAAATATGTAGCAGCAACAATTGCATATTCCCAAGCAGTATGGATGAGAAGAGTGTTAAAAGAGTTAAATAATGAACAAGTGGATGCTACAAGGATATTTTGTGACAATAACTCAGCAATAGCATTGTCAAAGAATCTAATTTTTCACAAAAGGAGAAAACATATTAATACTTGATATCACTTCATTAGAGAGTTAAACAACAATGGTGAAATCTTCTTAGAGTTTTGCAGATCTGAAGATTAGTGTGCGGATATTTTTACAATGGCACTTGGAAAATACAACTTCATCTTTCAGAAAGAAACGTTTGGGCATCGTCAATGGCAGCAGTTGCGGTTAAGGGGGAGTGTTGGAATGAAATCTCAACTATCATGCCTTCCCTGGCTTCTCATGATCTCGCGTCCATTTCCTTAGCAATGTGCGGTAGTACGGCATCTCTCACAATTCCGCAACCTTCTTTTCTCTCCAATGCGGTGGAGTGGTGTACCATAGAATTGCAACTCCTTCTCGTCTCATGATGTGGTGTGGTGACCCCACAGTCCCGCAAGGTGTTTTGTCATGATTGGAAGTAGAGCGGTGAATGTAGTTTTTTGTGGATGACAATATGGCTCTCATTTATTTTGAAAAGGATAGCTTTAAATATGGTTTGGTGGATTTATTTGGGCATATCTTTCAAGATGTCTTATTGTATTAATTGCATTTAATTTTTCTTGTTGGTGAATATTTTCCTTCATAGTTTCTATTTATTAATGTGTGTAGTTGGTTTAATCAAGTAGTGAAGTACTCAGAAGAGAGCAGTAGTGAAAAAATGCTCTACATAAGAAAATTACAAATTTAGAGCAGCAACTCTATATGTGGAAAATATTTTTTGAATGAATCAATAAAATATCAAAGTTAATGGGTTTATTTTATGTGCATTAAATTTATTTTCTCTATATTTGAGTTTAATTATGAGTTGAGTAAATTTAGTTTTTCTGTGCTCCTCTACCTCTAGTCTTCAAATGATAAGATTTGAAGGAAATCAAGTGCAAGAGAATAGTTTGAAATGCAGGAGAAGTGTGTTCATAGTTATTTGTGGTCATTGAGAATATGAGATCATATTTTGGTTGTATTTATTTATGTTGTTAAAGTTGATTAATGCCATAATATGGAGATTGTGATTTTTAATGCTCATAATTAAAATTTGGGAACACAACTAATATGATAAAATAGAAACTGGATGCAAGTATACATTTGAGTTTGGATGTGTAATAGCCTTTATCATATTGAAGAATTAAAATATAGATGGTAGTTTGTATGATATTGTTACACCCCATTTTTATTTACCAAATTAATTTGAACTTTCTGTTAAAATATAATGTTGGATGTGTGATGATGTTACTTTGATATTTAAACATTATGATGAAATTGAATGCAATGAGATGTGTTTGTACTTCAACGATTTATTATTATTTATTAAATATTATGGATATGTTATAATTGTTGATGTAGGAATAACAACATGAATGTTTCTTTAATTGAATTATAGGAGAAAATTCTCGCCCTCTAGAAGGAGAGGGAGAGTATCACCAAGGAAAGGAGTATGGTCTATAGATTAACTGGTATTGCAATTTGAGTTTAATCCCACCCACAAAGGTTAATTTTAGATCCCGTTGATTCAATTTGAGTTCTAATTCGATATTTACATCATCAAAGTACGTGGAACCTACTTCTTAAATGATCGTGTTCTCATCATTTTAAATAAATTACAAATATATTATGATAATTGATAAATATCATGTATATAATATATAAAGATATATATATGCATATATGAATAAATGTATGTATATGTTATAACATGAATACTGTGAACCCCAATCCTTATACCTGCACAAACATGAGAAACAAACACACAATTAGATTCAAATTCAAGTAAGAACAAGGATTCCCCATGAAATCCATTTGCAATATTCAAATAGGAAAGAAAATGAATAAATGAACAAAGAACATAATGAAATCCTAGTTTAAAATGAGCACTCTTGATCCCATTGGGGAGTTGGTGCCAATTATGTGTAGAAATTGGCTCTTTCCCAACTCCTATGCAAGCTTTGATGAAGATTTGTAGATAATTGAAGCTCCTTTGATGAAATTTTAGCATAACCTTGCTATGAAACCATTAAAATGATGAACACTTGATATGAAATGGATAAGTTGTGGATGAAATGAAGTATAGTATACTTTCTTGGATTGTGGATGATCAAATCAGAGGAAGAGTCTCTCATTTATAAATTTTCAAACTAGAAGAATGAGTGAAATTGAGCAATGTGGGATCATTCAACATCCAATGGCCAAGTGCCACTTGTCAAGATGTGAATGGTTGAAGGTTGTGTACATTTTGATCAAAGTGTCAATAAATGACATTAGATTCAAATTTTGACTTTGAAAGTTGGCAAGTTGGAGAGAGAGAGGAATGGAGTTAACGTCACTTGGCTCAAGGCCAAGGACATGTAAGAGACATTAAATTCCTTGTTGGAAATACCCATCACCTTTTGGAGGGATTTTTCAAATTCGAAGAATATTCCCTTTTGATGCCAAGTTGAGGGAAAATAGCTAAATTAATCAATCAATTAAATTGATTTATTGGTGCAAGTTGCAAAATCTTGAGGATTTTAGTGATTGAGATTAAATTAATCAAGATTTGATCAATTTAATGAGAGATTAGGTGATTTGACAATTTTGACTTAGATTTTAGGATTTATTTAAATCAAGATTGAGAGGAAAATGATTTAGACTTTAGTTAAATAAATATTTTGATTTATTTAACTAAAGGGGGGTGATGTTAGATTAATTTAAATAGCATTAATTTATTTAGTTTAAGGATATGAATTTAGAGATTAAATAAAGAGAATTATTTAATTAAAAGAGGGATGATTAGATTAATTAAAAAAAATGATTTATTTAATTAATAAAGGAGAATGACTTAATCAGATAAATAATGATTTATTCAATTAAAGGATGAAAGGTGATGACAAGTTGAGATAGTGACTCGGGATGAAATGATGTTAGTAATCAAGATCAAGTGTGTCATATTGAATTATATATTTTCCATGTGTACAGTTTGCCCCTCTTTGAAGCAATGCACTTGTTGTATTGGTTCAAAGAATAAACTGTTTTGATCAAGATTCAAAAATTTCTTTATTTTTCAGATGCCCCATTGCTGCCCCAACAGAAAGGATTATGTTGGTATATTGCCCCCTCGAGAGATCAAATGGAAATGTTTGATTTTCTAGTCGAGATCATGATAAAATGCGAGAGGAGTGGTTCTATTGATTAGAGGACAAAAGATAATTCTTTGATGTAGACAATTCTGATGATGTATAGATAGTCATCGACCATGGGTAGCCTCATGTATATTTTGATACAACACACCAATTTTGGATGGAAATGTTAGTAAAGATAGAAGAATAAGAAGAAAAGAATGATGAGAAGGGGACCCAACAAGCCTACATTATTAATGATGATGATGATGATTTTATTACTAGGAGTTAGGATTTTAAAAGGGCCAATTACTTTATGTTTGATAACACGCATAGGTATGATGCATTAAGGTATAAAGAACCAGGATAGTGTTGTACCTAGTGTGATGGACTTTGAATCGACAATCAGATAGGAGTATCCTTGTTCACACTTAGCATACAAAACCTCATTCAATATGTAGTTCATACATTCTAAACATCTCAGACCAAAACATAGAAAAATAAGCCTTCTTATGTGGTTAACAAGATACCTAAAACACCCTCCCTACAAACCAAACAAAGAATGCATGACTAAGTTATTTTACAAGAGTATCCCACAAGCACAACAGATAAAAAAAAGATAATGATCATTTCCCCATTCCCTTTCTCTCTAAACCTATTTAGTTTAGGCATCATCGAGAGGTCCTTGGAATAAGCGCAAAATAAGATGTCAAAAATACCAAGGTAAAGTAAACAAACATCCTAATGTTCTTCATACCGCTAGCTAAGGCTAAACTAAGGTGAGATAACTGATGCTTATGTCCATCGTGGGAAGGATACATCCTAGGAAATGTTGTGATCAGGGTTTGATGAGATTGATTGAATGATAGGCTATTGATACTCTGAGTTGATCAACTTGCTTGCTTATTGACCTAGACTTGAGACCTTGATGATTAAGTGTTCACTTTTTGGAACCTGCTAGACTTGTTTCTGACTGACTCACCAAAGGATGAGGGTGTTGATTGATTTATTGGGAATGATGATTATCACGGGTGAAAGAGAGATGAGATGGGTGCACCATTTTGGATTTTTTCAAATGTTTTGAGGCTGTTTTGATTTTTGGATTTTTCATTTTTTTGGATTTTCGAGATTTATGACCAAGAGACTAACTTACAAACCTATCCTAGGGGTCTTGGGATCTGATCCATATATTATATTTTCCTATGTTATACATGCAAAGACTATGTAGTTCGACCGATGACAGAATCAATTGATGAAAATAGATCAGCAAACGGATTGCTAGATTGTGATAGACACCTAAAGGACTAACCTAAAATGTGAAATAGATGGGCAAATGGATTGCCATTGCAATGAACGCCTAAAGGATTGACTGAAAATGTGAAATAGATGGGAAAAAAAATTTCCATTGTGACGGATGCCTAAAGGACTGACCTAAAATGTGAAATAGATGAGCAAATGGATTGCCATTGTGACAGACGCCTAAAGGACTGACCTAAAATGTCTCAGGGGCTGATCAAAGATCAACCTTACCTACGTTCAAGCTTAGAGATGACATAGTTCAACAAGATGATGCCACTTTTGATTTTTGATATGATTTGAATGTTTTTGGATTTTTGATTGATTTTGACAATTTGGATATGGATATGTGATGATATCAATGCTTTTTTGGGGGGGTTTGTTGAAAACCAAGCTAGGATTGATTGATCAAATTGATGGATTGATGATGATAACATTTTTGAGGATACACAACAATGCAAGGATAGTGTTAAGCAACACAAAGATTGGATTGGTTGGATTTGATTGATCAGGATTTTTAAGCTTGGCTTGGAACAAAATTGTTTTCAATGATTTGATGCAATATTGAAGTACACATTAGATGTAACTAATATTGGTTTTGGATTGATGTTCGAATGAAAGATAAAGCTTGATAAGGAACATCTTTTTGTCAAAATATGCCATGGGATAGTGATTTGGATTTTGGCTCACACATGCTTGACCAATTTTATTTTATATCTTCCAATGTTTGAATCAATTCATAATTTGGAGGATATAGATCAAGATTTACTCCCTAATCAAGATGTGAATATCTGCCCCTACTGTCTAGCAATGTTTGAAAGGCCATGGGTGGATTCTTGGATAGATGTTTGGATGGATGGATATGGTAAGCACGTAAAGGATGCCAAAGATTTTCTTGTGATAAGATAAGGTGTTCGAACAAAGGATGCTCATTTGGATAATGCTTCAAGGCTCAGATGACATTGGGTAGGATGGGATCAATGAAAATGACCCATGTCAAGATGTCTACTATAAAAAAATGTGCACCAAATTTTGATCTAGATTAAGATAACTTGGAGTATGGATGCAGATGGATAAAAATGGACTGGATAAATGGTTCATGGATGAACAAATTTACTATGGATAAGATGGAGGGAATGTTGGCTTTATTATGGATGTGATGAGATGCTTCAAACTGAACTGGCACATGTAGATGCTTGATTCTACATGTGGTGCCTATTTTCCAGGTTTTCATCATGGTACTTGCCCAAAGTGCCCCTGTTATTTTTTTTCACTAGAGGACAATTTTTCTCTTTACTTCTTTTAATCATTTTTTGGATTTTTTACATTTTTTTTATTTTTTTGCTGAAATATTTTAAGCTCATGTTGAGCCACCTAGTGGTTCTGAAATTGATGTTTCTATCATAATGTTTGACTGATATCCTTCTTGAAGAAGCTGCCTTGCCAAGATTTGTGCACTTGAAAACAACTTTTGAGAATTTTTCTCTGCTTTGCTAACAACAAGGTTAACTTTGTCTCTACATGCACATTGCAATAGAGTGCCTTTTGAATCCTTATGATGAAGGTTCGTTGACAACACAAGGTCAATGTGATAATTTGATATCATACGTGGAGGCATGGATAGTGGAGTGTGTTTAGGAACGAGAGATGGATTGGTTAGCAGTTTGGAACCTTTGACTCTCCAAAATTGGGAAGATGAGGAATGATGGGCAGATACAGAAGCGTTCCTGGAATTAGGACCAACTGCTTGATACACTTTGTATGTCACTTTAGAAGCCTTTTTTTTTTTGTGTGTACATCTTTGATGGATACTTGCCCCCTTTTTATTTTTCCCCATAGTTTCTTTGACTAATGGAGTTTGATAGGGATAATATTTCTTTGTATTTTCTGGTATCCATATGTATTTGATTTTTCCTTCATGCTTATTATCTTCTTTGAAAATGTTCTTCATGCTTTTATTCAAATATCCTTTTTGATGTTGGTCCCAATTTTGGATGCGGTTATGGGTGGATGAAGATTCATGATGTGGTTGGTTGTAGTATTGCCATTGGTTTCACCATAAGGATTCTTCGTTCCCCCTATTTGGATGTTTGCTAGAGACGAAGTTTCCCCCAATATAGTGATAATAGTACCTTTGTTCTTGGATTCTATTTGTTTTAATATGTCTTATTCAATAAGCATTATTGTAGATGAGATTATTCCAATTTGTTGCTCTATTGACTCTGGAATATCCTGTTCATTCTGACTTGTTTCCTTGAGTGGATAATGTTAGAATTCTTCATATATGATGTCCTCAGTCTGAATTTGGGATATATCTAATCTTGATGTTGACAACTGAGTTTGATCATAGGAATCAATAACTTGCATCTCATGGGTAGATGGAGGAGTATGTGTTGTGTGGATGTGATCATCGTGTATAGATAGGAGAGTGTCCATTATATCATTATAGTATCTTGGAGATAGAAATTCTTGACCTCGATTAGTTTTGGAATTACTATTGACATGCTTTGGATCAATTTCTTCACATGGGTCAGTTTCAAAGGATGGGTTACTTATAAAGGGTTCTTGGCTGTCTTCATTAGGCATGGAAAGTGGCTTAATATCCTCTTGATCTTTTAGTGGACTTGGATCAAATGGTGATTTGAGGATCCCTTTAGTATATGTAACCATGAGGTCAAAGGATGTCCATATATCTTGGGAAGGACCATTGCTAGACCTTGGTGATAGATGTTGATCATGCTTTGGAATAAATTCTTGAGATATATCCTCTAACTCATTAGGTGATGTAGAGACATTTTCAACATAATCATTGGTGAATGGATCTTCGATTATGTCAATAAGATCAAATAAAATTAGCACTCCTTGAAATAGATCTTTGTAGGAGGGGTCTTGATCATGACTAAGAAATGGCTCTTGATGTATGTTGATTTGATTGTTGGATGAGGTGGAAACATCTTCAAGGTGCTCATCGATGGCTATATCTTGATCATTGTTTTCAACAATTTTGGTGGGAGTTTGTTGCAAGTTCTATTGTGCGAGTAAGGTTTGTTGATATGCCTGCATTTTTCATGCCAACAATACTTGTTGTTGGTCTTTTTGTAGCTATCCCCACAAATATTTTTGTTGGGATAGTAATCAGGTTACTCTTATTGCACTTGATACTATTGTAGGCCTTGTTGAAATTCCTGTGTAATTTGAGAGGCTTGCAATTGTTCTTGGTATTGAGCTTGTTCTTGTGATTTTTGAGCTTGTGCTTGCAACATGATGCTAAATGAATTGGCGGTGTTGTGCTTTGGTGGTAATGGTGGTGGATTGGGAATGGTGTTGACCATTGTGATGAAAGGAGCGACTGTATTGATAATCGGGGTTTAAATTATGGTTGGTGTGATTGAGGTGCTTGGTCCCTAGGACACTCGAGGAATGGTAGATGTCTTAACTATTGGGGTTGCTTGGATGGTCACAATCTATTGTTGTGATATCAATGGCACAGCTCGAGGATTTGTTATGATGCTTTGGTTTATAATTGGAGTGTTTCTCAGATTGATGTGATTGATGGTTGGTAAAGGGGGAAGGCTCCTGCCCTGATTGTTTGGTTGATAGATTTGTAATTTTTGACTTTGATTTAAATCTACCTTAAGAAAAAATGTTCCAAAATTTAGATTAGGAAAACTCACATTTGTTGTACCATTGAGGTTTGTAGGAGATAATGATCCCATGTATGGATTGTACAAATGCAAGTTTTGAAAATCAATTGGCCTCATAAGGCTTGGACAGTTTGGTTGAATTGCACTACTCATGATGTATGAATTAAGTTTATATTCCATGTTCCTCTTGTGTTGTGATCTTGTTGAACCATAAAATAGAGATCGTTTGATCTTAATCTTAGGCATGAAAGGAGAAGAATTAGGAAATTCTAAGGATCAAAAGTGATGATGGGGATGAGATAAATGGAATATGGATGATGTAGATGAATGAAACTCTTGAAGAACCATGGGGGGGGATGCTAAAATTTATAGGGCTTGAATTGATTTGATTTTGATTAAGGATAGTTTGACTAGGTGTGTTAAGCCAAATAAGATGATAATGAACTTCTAAACCTTAGGAAGTTGTGTTATCCTAGAGATAAACTCGTACAAGAGAATGATTTGACTAAGTGTGTTAAGCCAAATGAAGTTATTTTGAACTTGTAAACCTTAGGAAGTTGTGTTATCCTAGAGGTAAATTTTCTCAAGAGAATTGATAATTTGACTAAGTGTATTAAGTAAAACAAGGTGATGTTGATTTTTCCTATAAGTTTAGCACGAATGATGTTTCAAAGTTCCCAAGAGTTTGTTGGTGAAATGATATTTGATTTTGATGATGGAGGGATGGATGAGAGTGATGATTTTGATCCTATACTTTACCTAGACAAGACTCTTTCTTACAAGACCTTGGTATTGAATAACATGCCATACTTCCTATGTGAGAAAATAATACCTTTTAAAAAGAGTTGGATTCTATTGATAATAGAACTCATCCAAACTTGGGTTGTTCTTTGAGGCCTTCTTGTAGAAATTATATACCAATCTTTCTCTAACCTCAAAAGGCATGTAAAGACATTCTTCACGAGCCTTTGGACTATGTTTCTTGAACCTTGGTTTTTGGATTTTTATTATATGAGAAATCATTTGAGAGAACACATGTGAGGTCCAATTGTCCTTATCTTTTCTTAATGAATTCATTTTATCAAAAAATAACTTCTTGATTATTATTTCAAACTAAATGTCTTTTCCTCAATTCTTTTTCATTCCACAAAGTCCATTATGTGAAAATAAAACTTTCAAGAGCACAGTTTCCTAGGTTGATTTTAGTGAAAAAAAATGATGATTAAACATAAGTACTTAGAAACCTCTAAGGATATAATCCCTAGGGAAAGCAAGAGCACTTGGATTAGTCAAAGGATATTTCTTTCCTCCAAAGGTTTTGAAATCTTTAATCTTTTGTGAATGTTTGTTTCCCAAAGTTTTAGATCCAAGCAAAGCGTTTTTGTTTCGAGAACATGTACAATCCCTAGGTTGAAAAGATAGTATTTGTTGGGTTCCCACTTGCACATATTCTATGCAAATGACTAGATGCTTGACCACATTGGCTCCCCCTTATAGTGCACTCACTTCTCGGGTCAATCAAGCATCAATACCCATGAATCTCCCATGACATACTTTTCATCTCTACAATAGAATTGCATGTATATGTGGGACAGTTTCAAAGCACATGACCTTTTGCACTAACAAATAGATAGGATTTTGGTCTTTGCTAAATAAGAGGTTTTAATGTGGGCATTCCATTCATGGGGGACTATCTTGTACATCAGGAGACCATTGTTTCCCTTCTCGTCAAAATAATCCTTGTGATATTGGCCTTTGGTCCAATATCAACACTTATATCCCAGGTGGAAGTCGCTTGGCTTTAGCGTGTTCCTGGTTGGGTCATTCCCTTAGGTGATTATTTTTTTCCCACAAGGCAGACCTGCTAGGATAAACAAAAGCAAGAAAGCATATCCCGTAGTTCAAAAGACTTTCGTTGAAAAATTAAGGGAGAACACTAGCAATATACCACGCTCGCACTTGCAAGACTGGTTCAATTTTAATCCCAAAATGAAATGCGGAAGCAATTAGTTTACTCAACTTAAGATCACCAAAAGAGATTTTGATTCTCAAGATCTTCGTGAGGCATGAGAGAAGCACATACGTCATTTTGATGATATTACTTTGAGTAAATAATTATAAAACAAAACAACACTTGTTCATTTGAAGTCCACAAATGAATAATGAATTATTTTTAAACACCAAAAGGAAAAGTGAAAGTTTCTTGTTCAATTGTTAACCTTTAAACAAAATAGAGTAATTTTTCCTAAGGTTCTTTTTATTCCTTTTGTCTTGTTATTTTTAGAGTCCAAATTGAAATCTATTGAGTCCTGAAGCTTGAAGAGATAAAATCCTTAAACTTGGAATTATAATTGCTTCCAAAAGTGTCTAAAGACACTTGATACAATAGAGAAATGATGTCATAAAAAGCTTTGATTTTATTTCCTCCTCCCCTTCTTGATTTCTTGACCTGAAAAACTGCTCAAAATGTTAGATGAGATCAATAAACAAGAAGATATAAGGATTAGATGAATCATTAAGCATAAAAATCCTAAAACTTAGACCAAGTTATAGTGTGATTTGAATTTAGATATAAAATTGAAAATTTTAACTCTAATAAAACTAAGAAACACCTACACCATTGGATAGCTTATGAAATTCTACCCCATTTTAAAAAAAAAGTCAAAAAAGACCTTCATATGACCGAGATATCGTCATTTTAAAATTGACTATAAAAGTGCTAGAACATAGGTCTATGCACTAAAACAGTGCTCAGATGTGCTAAAAGAATGTTCAAATGCACTAAAAGAATGCTCAGATGAACTAAAAGAATGCTCAGATGCGCTAACACCGCTGTCAGATGTGCTAAAATAGCTATCAGATGCGCTAAAACAGTTGTCAGATGCACTAAACCAGAGGATGGATGCGCTAAAATAGAGGTCAGATGCATCAAAAGATACCACGGCTATGCTATAATGGGGATTAACAAACAAAACTACTGAAAAATAATTTTTTTTGATAAAAAAAGTGTTAGATTTGCAATTTTCTCCCTCCTTAGTGCTAAGAAATTTTTTTACCCTTATTTCACTGTCTTATTTTTGATCTATATAGCCTCACATTTTTCCCCACTTTTAGTTCCATTATATTCCTCCCTTTTCATAAAAAAATCTTCATTTTATTCCTCCTCCTAAATGCTAAAACATCATGCATTTCTTTTCATTGCTTTAATATTTCAAAATTTTACCTATCTACTGCATACCGCTCCACCGCACTAGCCATCAAATTATCTATGGTAGTGTAGTGGAGGCTAGGTCTGACGGTCACCAAGAATCCACCACTATACCGCAGACAGTCATCAGATTGACCGTGGTAGCATGGTGGTCGGAGGTAAGTCGCCACCGCTACACCATGACCGCTAAAACAATGATTGTGGTGATAATGGTAATTACCTAGCAACCAGTGAGGAGACACCGTGATACCTCACACGATCTGAACACAGACCGCGGTGACTACAGTAGTCTATGAGATAATCTACAAGGCAGTAATGAGACAGTCACCGCTATACCACGACTAGTCAACAGGTTGACCCCGGTAGAGCGGTAAAAATAAAGGCTTCGAGGAGATAAAATAAAGGAGCGGATAAAGTATAATGTGAAGTGTGAAGGCGGGAAGAGATAAAATGAAATATAAAAGGTGAACTATAGTTTAAATATTTGATTTGCTGATAAAGGCAATATAATCAAATATTTTATTTTTGTCACAAAATGTAAATGAATGTAACAAAAAATGAAGGGTCATGACCCTTGAGATATGTGATGTACAAATATTTTGTAAAATCTGTGAGAAGAGGGAGATAGGAGATAAGAGTTAGATAGTAGGAGTTAGATTATTCCTGAGAAGGAACTAGGATGGAAATAATGTACAAAATTTTCTTATAACAGAATCAATGAAGACTAATGTTTTGAACTGGTGAATTTATTTTTTTGGTGTTAAGTTGTTGTGTTGCATCAATTTATACTCTTTATTTTGGCTGTCTCCAACTTGAGGTCTTTCAATCATTTAAATTAGCATATCAAACATACCCCTAATTTATCAAAATATATTCCAGTTTGTGTGATTTGATTAATTGGTGTTTGCAAGTCAGAATTAAAACCTTTTAATAAATCACAGTAGTTTTAGGATTTCTTTTGGATTGTTGAAGTAGAACCTGATAGAGAAATATTCCAACACTGTTTATACAAGTCATAGACTTAGAATTTCTATGCTAGCCATTGAATTTTTAGAGTGCCTAACAACTAGAGTTAATCCAATAAGAGGAAAGACATCATTTTTGACTCCATTGCCCATGTGGATAGAAGGCACTGATCTGCCACAACCTAGAGATACAAATCCATATCAAACATTTTATTCAAAACACTTTCACTTGTGCAATAGGAGTAGGAGTAGGTGTAGTCTTTTTATTTGTCCACTTCCCTTTGCCATTGTGGATAAATTGATCAACTAGGAAACACATCTTAAATCTGCAACATACACATAGGTGCACCCACCTAGGTTTTATAGAGCCTGAAGAGTAGAAGGTACAATTGCATCAATTGGCCTTGTTAGTTGGCCAAAAGAATTGTAAGAGCTTGGCAACCTCTTGTGGTTCAAACCTACGTTTTTGAGACCCAACTGAGTGAACGATCCACACATATTCAGAACCAGAATAGTTACTCATAAGGAAGCTACAAAAGAGAAGAAAGCCATTGTTAATACCCAGAGCTGAAGTCATACTATTCATATTGTAATGGAGAGCAACTAAAGTCAAAATTGCCTAGTAAAATTCTTGTTTAAGTTGAAATATCTCTTGAATATTTGATATATTTGAAGGCCACAAAGTCTTAAGGAACTGCAGAGTATTTAAAAGGGAGAACATTTAATATTGGATTTTTTTTTTAAAATCATGGCTACTTCTAGTAATATGTGACAAACTCCCATTATTTTTGGAAAAAATTAAGAATTCTTGTCCTTGAGAATGAAGTATTTTCTGCAAGCCTAGGAATGTTGGGAAACTATTGAACATGTCTATATAGAGCCCACTCCAGCAACCTTAGCTACTATGAATAATGGTGAGAGAAATGAAGCTATTGAGTTGAGAAAGAAAGAGAATAGAGAAAAATGTTGGATTCAAAACTTAGTTGGTGATTCTATTTTCTCTAAAATCACAGGTGCTGTAATAGCAAAAGAGGCTTGGGATATCCTCAAATCTGCATATGAGGGTAATGAAAAATTCAAGACAATAAAATTACTAACCTTGAGAACCTAGTTTGAAACATTAAAAATGTCTAACTCAGAAAATGTTGATCAGTTTATGACCAGAGTCATGGGCATTGTAAACTAGATCGGGATTAATGGTGAAACCATTAAACATCAGAAAATTGTTCAAGAACTCCTCAAAAGCTTACCAAACAAATTTAAAATGGTTGTAATGTAACTATCTTGGAGTCCAAAGATCTCACTACTTTTTTGTAGTAGAGCTAACTGGATCACTTTTGTCACATTAGACCAAACTAAATTTGGAAGAAGAGTCTTTAGAACAAGATTTCAAGACTCAAACCTCTTTCAGTAGAGGTAGAGGCAGAGGAAATAGAGGCCAAGGCAACAAAGGGAGAAGCAATAGAGGAAGATCAAATCAATATGGAGAAGAAAGATCACCACAAGAACAATCAAGGCAGTTTAGAAACTCTCAAAATCAGGCACAAAGAGGCAGAAATCAGACTGATAAATCTATAGTCCAGTGCTTCTACTGCAAGAAATTCAAACACTATCAATCTAAATGCAGAAAGAAATAGTTAGACCAAAACAATGGTAGAGCACATGTCTCCAACAATGAAGTTGAACCTTTTGAAGTAATGTTTCTTTCCTTCCATACTTCTAAAGACAATCACACCAAAGATCATTGGTTGCTAGACAGTGGTTGCAGCAATCATATGTAGGTAACAAATATTTAATTTCATGCATGGATAGTTCTATAAATTCTTAAATTACTCTTGGTGATGATTCTCTAGTAAAATCCCAAGGGAAAGGAATTGTGCCTATTCTTACTAAATAAAATCAACAAAGAGACATACATGATGTCTATTATGTGCCAAATCTGAAATGCAATCTCATAAGTGTAGGTCAATTGATGGAACATGGCTATGATATAATCTTTAAAGGTACAACTTGTTGTATTATTGACAAACCTCCCAGTAAAAGACTTATAGAAAAGATTGAAAGAACCAAGAATAAAATCTTTCCCCTGAATCTTAGGAGTGCCATTATATTATAGCCATTTTCCCACAATGTCTTAAGCTTGGATGAGTCACAATTATTACATTCTAGGTCTGGTCATCTTCCTTTTAAAAGCCTTAGGCTTCTTCAAAATCAATTTATGGTCAGAGGTCTTCTTGCTTTTAAATCACTTGAAAGTCAATGCGAGAGTTGTATTCTTGGAAAACATAAGAGAGACAACTTCTCTTCTTCCTCCAATAGAGCACAAGAACACTTAGAGCTAGTCCACACATATCTTTGTAGACCAATGCAAACTCAATCCATTGACCTAGTAGATTTTATTTTCTGACCTTCATTGATGACTTTAGTAGGAAAATCTGGATTTATTTTCTCAAGAATAAGTTTGATACTTTTTCAAAGTTCAAACAATTCAATGTTGAAGCTGAAAAACAAAATGGTAAATATATAAAAGTGCTTAGGTCAAACCGAGTAGGAGAATATAGTTCCAAAGATTTCACAAAATTTTGCAAACAACATGGCATTGTTATGCAAACCACAACAAGATATACTCCATGACAAAACGGAGTAGCTGAAAGGAAAAATTAAACCACCATGAATATGGCTAGATGCATGCTCAAAGAAAATAATGTCTAATGATGATTGGGTTGAAGTTGTTGCTACTGCAGTCTATATTTTAAATAGATCTCCTAAAACTAGTGTTCAAGGAAAAGTGCCACAAGAGGCTTGGTTTGGTACAAAGTTGAATGTAGCCCATTTTAGAATTTTTGGTTGCATTGCATTTGCACACATTCTAGAGGAGATGAGACAAAAACCTGACAATAGGAGTGAAAAATGCATCTTTGTCAGCTATAGTGAACAATCAAAATCCTATAGACTCTACAATCCCATCACCAAGAAATTTGTGGTGACCAAAGATGTCAAGTTCTTTGAGAACAAATCATGGAGTGATCAAGAAAATGAAATTTTGAATGGTCCAAATCCATTACAGTTATTTGATTAACCTTCAGATCACCAAGTTGATCCACCAAGGCCACCAAGATTGTAGGTACAAGCTCAGAAACAACACTTTGGAAATGGTAATTCTCTTAGCAATGATTCATCTTCTTCTATAGACAATCAAAGAACTAGAAGCATAAGGGAGATATATGAGCAAGAAAATGCAATTGAACAAGATCTTTTTGCCTTTCTCTTATATCAACGAACACACTTTGAAGAAGCAATAAAAGAGGAACATTCGGTTGATGCAATGAATCAAGAAATTGAAGCCATAGAAAAGAGAAAAACTTGGGATCTTGCTGATCTAGGGTGATCCCACAATAATGGGTTACACTTTTTGGCCAAACTTGACATTGAAATCAACATTTTTCACCAAATCTTCACTTTCGTACACCTATAGAAGCTAAACTATTAAGAATTTGAAGATGAAAAAAACTAGTGATTTGTGATATTTTGTGTTGAGAATCTAGTTGTATTTTAAAAAAAAATATTTAAAAAAATTATGAATTATTTTATGTAGGTTTCATTAACTTATTTTTTTTACTAAACATCATTTTCAAAAACTGATGCTTACTTTAAGCTGCATAACTTTTTTTATAGAAAGCATACAATTCTAATTTTTTAAATAATGTGTTTTAACACCATTATCTAGTAATGGATATTTTTTCATAATTTTTTGTTGCATAT
The DNA here is from genome assembly GCA_007115665.2 of Sequoiadendron giganteum. Taxonomy (NCBI): domain Eukaryota; kingdom Viridiplantae; phylum Streptophyta; class Pinopsida; order Cupressales; family Cupressaceae; genus Sequoiadendron; species Sequoiadendron giganteum. The sequence continues at coordinate 130,191,919 of CM021105.1, forward strand.
ATATTTTTTAATTAATTTTCTAATTCAGAGTAATTCTAATTTGGATATATTATACTTTCAGTTGTATAACATTTTTTGTATTCATTTGAATTAACTAATTGTTTTTTTGTTGGAATAAGGACATCAATAGCTAGTGTACACGCATTTTAAAAAAAAAAAAATCGCTATGTTTCTATTTTTTCGTATGTGTGAATAAAGATCTCGATGTTCATTGAAAAACCTACATTCACAAGAAATAAAAAATAAATATAATAATAAAATTAAATATATTTAAAATTATACTTTTTGGGAAGCTTATTATAAGGAATACATGTTTACAAAAAAATAATTTTAAATAAACTAATTTGATCCCCTAAAAGGTAAATCAAAATTGGTTTTTTATTATTTTGATAGGTGTAGAGGAGACTCCATTATAGGTATGGTTTAAAACTAGCGGCTTTCTATCCAAGGGGGTTTGATATAAGTCGGTTTGATCAAACCCTCTTCAATTAAAACCCTTAAAATGAAACCTTTTTAAGACTTAAATCATTATATTTTCTAAAAATATGTGATTTCAGCAAAAATCGGGATGTCCCAAAAAGTGTAACCCATTATTGTGGCAGCACCCTTTGAAGATAAAACCAAGTGAAAAAAATAGCATTGGTGTAAAGTGGATATATAAGACAAAGTTGAATGATAAAGGAAAGATAGAAAAACACAAAGCAAGGTTGGTTGTCAAGGGTTTCTCTCAACAAATTGGCATAGACTATGGAGAAATTTTTGCTCTAGTGGCAAGATTGGACACAATCATAACTATTTTGGCTATTGGAGCTCAAAATAAATGAATTTTTTTCCAAATCGACGTCAAATCTGCATTTTTAAATGGCATATTGGAAGAAGAAATATATGTAGATCAGCCACCAAGGTTTGAAATCAAAGAGCAAGATCATAAAGTATATAAGTTAAAGAAAACATTGTATGGCTTAAAAAAAACCCCAAGAGCCTGGTACATTCGGATTAACTCTTACCTCATCAATAGTGGATTCATCAAGAGCAATCATGAGCCAACTCTCTATACAAAAACAAATCATGAAGGTAAAATTCTTTTTGTTTGTCTCTATGTTGATGAGTTGCTCTATATAGGAAATTTGATGTTAGATGAGTTCAAAGCTGCCATGAAAAAAGAGTATGAAATGACTAATCTTGGAATCTTGAAATACTTTTTGGGGATTGAAATTAACCAATCTGCTCAAGGTATTTTTGTTTGTCAACAAAAGTATGCTTTAGAAATGTTAAAAAAATTCAGAATGGACAGTTGCAAACCAACAAACACACCCATTGCTCAAGGAACAATGTTGAGAAAACAAGATGATGGACTACCAGTTGATTCTACCTTGTATAAGAGGCTAGTTGGCAGTCTTCTATACCTCACAGCAACTAGACTAGACATAATTTTTGTTGCAAGTTTTGTATCCAGATTCATGGACTCTCCAAAAGAATCAAATTGGAAGGTAGCAATAAGAATTCGGAGATATGTCGTAGGGACAATCAACTATGGGTTATGGTACACTCAAACTGAAGATGCTTCACTCTAAGGCTACACAGACATTGATTATGCTGGTAGAATAGATGATAGGAAAAGCACATCAAGATATGCTTTTCACTTGGGAACAAATCTCATCTCATGGGCATCCAAGAAACAACCCATAGTCTCAATATCTTCAGCAGAGGCAGAGTATGTGGTTGCAACTACAACAACTTGTCAAGCAATATGGATAAGAAGGATTCTGAATGATATTGCACATGTTGAAAATGAGTCAACTCCTATTTTCTGTGATAACTGCTCTGCAATTGCCTTATCCAAAAATCATGTCTTCTACAAGAAAAGAAAGCACATTGACATTCGCTTTCAGTTCATTTCAGAGCTCGTCCAAAATGGAGAAATTTATCTTGACTTTTGTGGATCATGAGATCATTTAGCAAACATCTTTACAAAACCATTGGGAAAGAATGTTTTTGAATTTGAAAGGAAACACTTAGGAATTGTTAGTGTTGATAATTGTAACAGTTGAGATTAGGAGGGAGTGTTAGAACTAGCTCAATTGTACGCAGCATTCCAGTGAAACTATTTTGAGTTAATTAGTTTTGGTAGGTGTAGTAGGTAAATGTAGTAACTCTAGAAGACTCTTGAATGCTCCAGATTGCTTGGTATGTGGTTAAGTTACTTGGAGCCTACTCCATCTTTTTCTAGTTGTTTCCAGCTACATCTACAAGGCTATGAAAGCCCTAAATATTGTATTCCCTTGTTTGAATAGATGAACAAATGATTGAATATATGTTTTTACTGTTTTCTGCTCATGCTTTGTTGATCCTCTATTAGCAGTGATTTTTGTGTTCTCCTGTAACATTTTCATTCCTCTGCCATATTTGACATCAGTATCCATGGTTGCATGCTAGGATAGAAGGCATATTAACTTGAAGACTATAGTGATAATACTTAGCAGAGATTTTGTGTTGAGAGAATAGGCTCAAATTGAGTAGAGTTGAGGAGTCTAATTTTTTGTTTCTTACCATAGCTAAGAGCTACATTTCAGTCCTAGAGCAATAGCTAGAGCTTTCTTATTTGTTTTTCCACATGATTTGGTTGAGTTATTGAATGTTAAAGACAATTTATCAAGTAACTATTCCAACTGAGTAGACAAGTAACCATTATTTAATTCATAATATCTCTAGTTTTGAAATACTTTGTCTTACGTTTGTTTGGAAAGACGATTCTAATAAACGTTAAAGGATTAAGCTTAGACAATATTCTTTCTTTATGCGATGAAAACTATAAAATTAGATGATTGTATTCTGCCTTGCAATTCACGTGAGTTTAATTTATTCCTTAATAGTAAATAACCGATCCCTCGACACCCAACATAGACTTCTGGGCAGAGCATTGAACTTCCAATCAAGAAGAAAGAAACGGTAAATCCTCATTCATATTCGACTGGGTACTCCTCCCCACAGAAGAAACATGCACCTCCCTATCCTTATCTTGAAAACGAGCCTTTAGAAGGATGTCTAAGAGATATTCATCCTCTTTCAAACTCCAAGAATCTGAGCCACCATCAAACTCTTCCGCAAACTCTATTCCATCAGATCTAGAATCAGCAGTAAAAACAACACCATTAATATCCACACCTTCAGCTTCGTTGGCCTCCCAGGCACTAGAAACATAGTCGCCCTCTCCAACACCACGCAAGGTTGAAGCCACATGGGCAGGTTGGGCCCCAAAAGTCATAGAAGAGACACAATCAGAATCAACAAGAATGCCGCCATCGAAAATAGCAGAGAAAATAGGGTCACGAACAACAATTGTATGCCCATCGCCATTCTCATCGCTGGAGTCCTCCTCTCTTGCACCATCGCCATCACCATCATTTAAGCTATGGTTTCTGTTAGAGACTGTCGCTAGGGTTTCCACCATTCTAGAGTCCACCGCTACGGTTTCTACCAGTATTCATCGACATTCTTCATTGTTAGTTGCAATTGATTCTTGAATTCCTCTACCAAAACTATCATTTCAGGATTCAATGAGACAGAAAAAAATACCATTTTAAAACTTGTAACCTATAATATTATTAAAGTTATAATAATTACATCAAGATCTTAATATTTCTTTGAATTTATTTTATTTTACTTATCATTTAAACATATCTATATTTATATAGATTATATTCTAACATAGAAACAAGTACTCTCTTTATCCACTACGAGTGCCCTTTCTTTCTATCTATTTAAGTAGTAATTAACATTGTTACTTTAATTATCTTAATATAACCTTATGGTGACTATAAGATCCATATTTTATAGAAATATAACATTTAGATGGAAAGACCTCAACATTGAAATACAATTTTATTTCAATAATTTAAAAATATATATTTAAAAAATATTAAAATTATAGTTGACATGATTATCAATGAAGAGTACTTATATCTTACAATACACTAACAAGTTTTAGAATAAGTTGGCAAGTTTAGGGGAGACGGGCCAATAGTCATGCGAGCTAACATTGTGAGCATGTAGCAATTGCCTGTAATATTGTAACACCTTCATATTTGTTTAAACATGGACTTGCCTCTTATTGATCTATAGCTAAGGTTTGGAGGTGTGACTCATCATGCAACTTGCCACATCAACACATCTATTGAGAAGTGTTCAAAATTTGTCTTTTTAAAGATTGGACAAAAACTTAATCATGGCACTCCTAGTAGTTGAACAAACAAACATCATTTGTTGCTTATATAATATCATATTTTTATTTAAAATAAAACTTATATTTAACCTAAAAGAACCAAATACCTAGGGGAGAGAGGCCAGTAGTTGTGTGAGCTAACTTTTTGAGCATGTATTGATTTCTTGGAATATTGTAGGACCATTTTTTTGGAAATCTGGACTGGCCTCTTAGCTATCTATAATCAAGGTTTGGATGTGTGAAACATCATGCAACTTGTCATATCATCATATCTACTAAGAAATGTCCAAAATTTGACATTTTAAAGATTCAACCGAAACTTAACCATGGTACCCCTAGTGGTTGAAGAAAAAATATCATTTGTTGCTTGTAGAATATCATATTTTTATTTTAAATACAACTTATATGCAACCTAAATGGACCAAATGCCTATTGGTAACCATAAATCTTTATTATCTCTAACTTTTATATTCAACACAAATGAACCAATAGTTGAACATAAATAAGATATTTGTTGTTATAAAAACAACACATGCAACTTATATCAAACAAAAATGGACCAATAGTTGAACACAAATTTTTTTTGAAAATCCTTCACATTTAATGGGAAAATACATGGTATTTATTGTGCTCACCTTATATCAAACAAAAAAGGACCAATATGAAATACTCTACCCGAATAGTTGTACACATAAGAACAATATTTTTTCACTATGATAACAATGTTTGTTTAAATGAGTGTCTTATTTAATTAAATGGGCATTTTATTTAATAGTAAATTGTTATGATATTTTATTTCAGACAAAAAAAAAGTTATTTCTCTTCTTCATGAATGCATTTATGTTTTTTTAATATAACATTCATAGGTCCTCATGTGTTCAAGTATGGATCCATTTTGACCAACATTTGGTTATTTTTCTACTTACATGTGGATTATTTATTTACAATATATAGTATAAATGTGTGATAAGATTATGTATTATAGGAACAAGTGCTATAACAACAATTGGACCTGCACAACTACTGACCCGTCTCCCTGATTAGTAATCATAAATCTTTGTTATTTCTAGCCTTTATATTCAACACAAATGGACCAATAGTTGAACATAAAAAAACTATTTGTTGCTATAAAAACAATACATAATTATTTAAAATACAACTTATATCAAACAAAAATGGATCAATAATTGAACACTAAAACATTTTGAAAACTCTTCACATTTAATGGGAAAATACATGACATTTTTGTTTTTCACCGTTTATATTTATGATAGGACAAACTAGTAATATGAAATACTTCAATGCTTGCACATTGCTACCCCAATAAGCGTACACATAAGAACAATATTTTTTCACTATGAGAACAATACTTGTTTAAATAAATGTCTTATTTTATTAAATGAGCATTTTATTTTATAAATAACACATTTATAGTGAATAGTTATGATATTTTATTTGAAACAAAAAAATATATTTATTTCAGTTTTTCATGAATGTATTTATATTTTTTTATATAATATTTATAGGTTCTCATGTATTCTAATTATGAATCCATTTTGATCAACATTTGATTATTTTTTATTTACATATGAACTATTTATTTATAATATATAATATAAACATATGATAAAACTAATTTTTATAAACAAAAATACTATACCAACAATTCAACCCTGTACAGCTAGTAGCCCCTCTCCCCTGGTCAAACCCATTCCAATAGAAATTATTTAACTTTTTGATATTTCAATCGTGGGAAGAGCTTCGTGTCGGCTTCTCCCTGTTAACTACAAGACACCATGTTTGACAAAACCAGCTTCCAAATGTGTGATCATCTGTCGTAAATTGACGACTTTTTCAGTCTATAAACGAAACATGTGTTCATCTCATTGGATTTATCTATGTTCTTTTGCTTAATTCGGTGAGCACAGTTTTGTTAATCGGTCGAAGTGGGTCAGTACATCTTCATGTGGCCGTGCATTGACGACTCTTTCTAGTCAATAAATCGACAAACGTGACCGCAGTTTTGTTAATTAATTGGAGCTGCTGAGTGCATATTTATGTGGGGATGAATTGACAAGTTTTTTCAGTCTATAAATCCACACACGTATTCACTTCGTTTGAATTATCTATGCTTTTTTCTTAATTCCGTGCCCGCAGTTTTGTTGATCGGTTCCATTAAAATCAAAATATAGAGATTTTCTCTCAGAGAGGCTTCCGTAATGGAACTTTCAAACATTTATAATGTAGAGGTAGTGGAGAGAGAAATTGTGTTGCCTGCTCTAGCAGTCGAAGATCACGTTCTTCCTTTCAGCAACATAGATCTCACAATGCCTCCTATTGGTGTGCATGTCTTTTTCTGCTATGAAAAACCCTCTGAGACTTCTTTTACGTCTGTTCTTTCTACTCTCAAGAGTTCTCTCTCCAAGGCTTTTGTGTATTTTGATGCTTTTGCTGGAAGATTGGTCAGTAATGGTGTTGGGGAAACACAGCTGGTTTGTAATAACAAGGGTGTTGAATTTGCAAAAGCTTATTCCGTCACTTCTCTTGCTTAAGTGGAGTTCTACAACCCCATGGCAGCTGTTGGGGGCAAGCTTGTTCCTCCTGCTCTTGCAGAGGACTCTCATGGAAATGGCACTCCGGTTTTTGCTGTTCACGTAATTCATTATAGTATATACATAGATTTTATATACAAATTGTTCAGCTCTTTAGATTCTATTAGGGGTCCTTTAATTGTATGTGTCATGCCTTACAACTTTTTTCATCCACGTGATAGTTCCTATTATTATTTTGGGGAGTTAATCGTGTGGATTAACTATTACATTGGCTATATGGTATGATGTTGATTTCAAAGTTCACTAATATCTATAGGTTTTTACCACAAATTTACATATGATGATTCAAAAGTTAAATTGGAAGAAGAAATTCGACTTATAACTCTCACAGCTCTGAAAATTGACTTAATAAATTAACTTCAAGTATAGTTGAAAATGCTGACTTGAAGTTCACTCACACCAATGAATTCTGATAGTTCACTACTTTATTTTTCACATTCGCCAAAAATTTTGTTAATAGAAAATGAGGTAATCTAATACATGAATTCAGTGAAATTTGATTGTATTTTTAATATTTTTTTTCCAATTTTTTATATTAGATTAGACTTGGAACAACCAAAATATATTTTCTGAATGCTTTCAGCCGCTAAATGCCATAATAATGGTATCTATAGCAAAACAATTTACTATCTACCCTTATAGCACGTACAAGCTTTTACTAAGTTTTTTTTGGTGTCTCTTGGATTCTTTTCTACACTCTATAGATTTTAGTTTTCATTTCATTTTGACAGTCTAATGGGCTTATCTTACAGAATCTGATCCTCACTCTTCTCCAATTTTAAACTTTTCTTGATCATTCATATCATTATCATTAACAACGTTTAATTTTAATATTTCTATTTTAATTCATCATTTCTCAAAATACGAAATAAATTAGAATTTAACAATTATAGCTTTCCTATAATTGTAGGTAATAGAGTTTAGCTGTGGTGGGATAGTTCTGGGTTGTACATTTGACCACAGGGTTGTAGATTCATTCTCTGCTAACATGTTCTTTACATGCTGGGAAAATATTTCTAGAAATTGTTGGAGTTTCCCTCCACTCCCGTGCCTTCCTCCATCTTTCTCACACATCAAATCAAGTCCTACCACGCCCTCGCACCTTCAAACTTTCCAGCGTGCGGTTCGGCAGTGTCTACCGTGATACCACGGCCTCTTGGATTTTTGATCACGGTAGTGCGGTGTTACTATGATACCATGGCCTCATCGTCAAGCACTCGTGGTAGCACGGTGACAACCGCTATACCACGGGTCTTCATCTCCCTCACCGCAGTAGCGCAGTTACTACAGCCATCGCGACCTCTCTTGTCACCCTTCACGGTAGCGCGATATCCACCACGATACCATGCGAGCTTTCTCTCTCATCCGTAGTAGCGCAATGGTTGACTTTTTGACTCTTCTTGGCAATGGTGGTTAGTGGAATATGTGTTGGCATTATTTATGTCTTAAAGACATGCTTTGAATTCTTAAGTACAATATGTTTATTATATTTAGGACATGTTTTGATGGCATATGCTTATTGCCATTAATTGTATTAATTTTTGATTGGGCCAAATTTTTTTATAAGTTACATGTTTGTAATTTTAAATATATAGAAGTTGAATATGAAATTGCTTTGAAGAAGCAAATAATTTTTCATGGTTGTTTTGTGTGACTGAAGAGTATTATATTATTATTATTTTTATTATCTATGTTTAATCCTTCACGTCATATCAGAGCCTAAGGTTATTTGTAGAGAGTCTATAAATCATGGCAGCAAGCACAAGCTTAGTAATCTTCAAATTCCACAGTTGAATGGGAAGAATTATGACTACTGGTCTATCACCATAAGAGTATTATTTTATTCACAGGACTTATGGGAGTTTGTAGAAAATGGTTTTCCTGAGCCTGTAGATGTAGCATCATATAATGCTCTAACTCAATCAAAAAAATATTTGTTGAAGGAAAATGAGAAGGACTCAAAGGCACTATTTTTCATCCTACAAGGAGTGCATGAAATAATTTTTCCAAGAATCTCAACTGCTACCAAGTCCAAGCAAGCATGGGACATTTTACAGATTGCATATCAAGGAATGGACAAAGTTAAAATTGCAAAGCTGCAAATATTGAGAAGAGAATTTGAGACCCTCTTTACGAGAGACAATGAGTCTATTGATTCTTATTTTATTCAAGTAATGGGGCTGGTAAACCAGATAGGAACACATGGAGAAACATTAGAAGATGTGAAAGTGGTAGAGAAAATTCTGAGGTGTTTACCCACAAGTTTTGAATCAATTGCAGTCACAATAGAAGAGACAAAGGATCTCACATAGTATTCAGTTGATGAGCGTTATGATTCACTCATTTCTCATGAGCATAGACTAAGAAGAACAATAGATATGTCATTAGAGTATGCATTCAAGTCACAAGCTTCAATTAACCAAGGAAGAGGTAGAGGTAGATTAAATTTCAGAGCAAGAAGAAGAGGTTTCAATAGAGGTGGAAGATATAACCAGTCAAGTTCAAGTGGAAGTGGCAGCAGCCAAAACCCATCTCAAAAGTTTCCTCAAGGAAAAAGGTATGATAAATCTCAAGTCCAATTTCATTTTTTGTAAAAAATTTGGCCATTACATGAATGAGCACGTAGAAAGAAGCAGTATGATATGAGTAGACAAAATGCAAATCTTACTAAAGAAAATCAAGATCATAGACCTGATAAGAGCACAATGTTTTTATCCTGTAATGTAGCTCAAGCTAGTGAGAAAGAAGTTTGGTTTTTAGATTCAGGCTGTAGTAATCATATGACATGGAATTTAGAGTTGTTCACAAGTTTAGATGAGAATATTAAGTCAGGTGTCACTCTAGGTAATGACAACAAAATGTCACTTAAAGGAAAAGGGAATGTTAATATTCTAACCAAGCAGGGGGAGCAAAAATATATTTTTGATGTTTATTTATACCTGGTCTTAAACAAAACTTGATGAGTGTAGGATAGTTAATTCAAAAGGGTTATAGAGTGACTTCCAAGAATGGGTTGTGCACTATTTTAGACAAATACCCAAGTGGCCGGATGATTGCAAAAATTCATATGACAAACAATAGGATGTTTCCTTTGAGAATTCAGCCAGCTTTAAGCACAAACATTGCGCAAGCACAAGAGGCATCAACTGTTATACAAACTATCTTTCAGGCAAAGGTAAAGGATGAGAATTGGATTTAGCATTTAGGATTCGGTCATTTAAATTTTGGAGGTCTGAATTTGCTTCATAGGAAGAAAATGGTAAAAGGAATTTCATTAATTCAAAATCGAGAGAGATTTTGTGAAGGTTGCATACTTGGAAAGCAACATAGAGAATCTTTCCCAGTAGGGAAATCCACTAGACCAAAATCCGCATTAGAAATTGTTCATTTAGATTTATGTGGTCTAATGCAGACACCTTCAATAGGTGGTAGTTATTATTTTCCAACTTTCATAGATGATTATTCAAGGAAGACATGGGTCTATTTCTTAAAACATAAAAGTGAGGTGTTTAATTTCTTTTGTCAATTCAAGTCTCTTTCTGAAAAACAAAGTGGTCACTTCATTAAAGTGTTGAGAATAGATAGAGGAGGTGAATTCATATCAAGAGAGTTCTTAAATTTCTACAAAGAACATGGAATACACAAACAGTTCACAACAAGATACACGCCTCAACAAAACGGTGTAGCTGAAAGAAAAAAAAATGATAATGGAGATGGCTAGAAGTATGTTAAAATCCAAGCACTTAACAAATGAATTTTGGGCTGAAGTTGTATCTTGTGCAACATATATCATGAATAGATGGCCACCAAAAAGTGTGATGAATATAATCCCTGAGGAAGTATGGACAGGTAAAAAGCACAGTGTATCACGCGTGAGATTTTTTGGATGTGTTTCATATGCACATATAGCTGATCAATTGAGAATAAAACTTGACAACAAACAAGATAAATGCATTTTTGTTGGATATAGTGAAGAGTTCAAAGCATACAAACTGTTTAATCCATCAACCAAGAAGGTTATAATTAGCAGGGATGTTCAATTTGTTGAAGATGAAGCATCAGATGGAAGTTAAGAGAGCACAATAAATGTTACAGTCAATATCCCTCAAGAAGAGAATGAAATCTCAATTCCAACTAATGTACCTACTGTCTGTGTTCAACCTCAAGCAAGTGGTCAACAACTGACACCAGCAAGCAATGTAAGAGCATTAAGAAGAGGAGTGCAGACACCAACCACAACAAGAACTTTTGGTGCAGGACCTTCAATTCCACACTCGGCAGATTCAAGTGATCTATCAAATCCAACTTTAGCAAGCATGAGAAGACAAAAATTCAGAAGCATGACTGATATTTATAATCAAAACGAAGGTGAGAACAACTCCCAACAATTTACACTTTTTGCATTTTATTCACAAGCTGAATATCCGATTCATTATGAAGATGCAATCAAGGAAGAAAAATGGTTAACAACAATGGATGATGAGATAGATTCATTAGAAAACAATCAGACATGGGAATTTCAAAATCTTCCAAAAGAAAAAGATGTAATTGGTGTTAAATGGATTTATAAGACTAAATTGAATGCAAATAGAGAAGTGCAGAAGCACAAAGCAAGATTGGTGGTAAAGGGTTATGCACAACAACCTGGAATAGATTATAATGAAACATTTGAACCTTTAGCACAGATTGATAGAGTAAGAATGATACTTGCCTTGGCAGCACAAAATTGTTGGCCAGTTCACCAAATGGATGTGAAGTCAGCATTCCTCAATTGCTATCTTGAAGAGGAAGTGTACATTGAATAGCCACCTGGATATAAGATTTCAGGTCAAGAAGATAAAATCTACAAGCTGAAGAAGACACTATATGGTCTGAAACAAGCCCCAAGAGTGTGGTATAGAAAAATAGACAATTATTTCACAAAGAATGGATTTACCAGATGCAACAGTGAACAAACACTGTACACTAAAGTGAATGAAGATGGTAAAATTTTAATTATTTGGTTATATGTTGATGATTTAATTTTCATTGGTGATCTTATAGTTGATTTGTTCAAAGATGCAATGATGAAAGAGTTTGAAATGACAAACTTGGGTCTGATGAAGTACTTTCATAGAATTGAGGTAAATCAGAATAAAGATGGAATTTTTATTTCATAGTCTAAGTATGCTAATGATGTTTTGAAGAGATTCAAAATGTTGAATTGTAAGTCAACACCTACTTCAATGGTCACTAGTCTAAAACTTAGCAAAGAAGACAAAGGATTAGAGGTGAATTCAAACTTGTATAAACAACTAGTAGGGAGTTTAATGTATCTAACAGCCACAAGGCCAAACATCATGTTTTTAGTTAGTTTGATCTCTAGATTCATGGAAACACCAAAGGAGAATCACTAGAATGCTGGAAAGCGAATTTTACGGTATATCAATGGAACCAAAATTTTTGGAATCCAATACTCTAGAAAAAATGAATTTAAATTAACATGTTAAACAAACAGTGACTGTGCTGGGAGCATAGACGACAAAAAAAGCACGTTTGGATACATTTTTCACTTTGGCACAAGAGCTGTATAGTGGGCTTCAAAAAAGCAGCTGATGGTCACTTTATCATCAACTGAAACTAAATATGTAGCTGAAACTAGTGCATTGTGCCAGACTGTGTGGATGAGGAGAGTTCTTAAGGAGCTTCATATTAAATAGATTGAGCTGACTATAATTTTATGTGACAACAATTCAGCCATCGCATTGTCAAGGAACCCTGTATTCCACAAAAGAAGAAAACATATTGAAACACGTCATTTCTTCAGAGAACTGATTAATGTTGGGAAGATTACTTTGGAATTTTTTAGATCAGATGAGGAATAGGCAGATATACTTATGAAGGCACTAGAAAAAGATTTGTTCATCTATCAAAGAACCAGACTACGTGTTAAAGACTGCGGGAGTTACATTCAATGGGGAGTGTTGGAGTTTCACTCCACTCCCATGCCTTCGTCCATCTTTCTCGCACGTCAAATCGGGTCCTACCGTGCCCCTGCGCCTTCAAACTTTCCAGCTCGCAGTTCGGCGGTGTTTACCACGATACTGCGGCCTCATCGTCAAGCACTCGTAGTAGCGCGGTGACTATTGCTATAACGTGGGCCTTCATCTCCCTCACCACGGTAGCATGGTTACTGCGGCCACCATAGCCTCTTTTGTCACCCTTCACGGTAGCGCGGTATCCACCACGATACCGTGCTAGCTTTCTCTCTCATCCACGGTAGCATGGTGGTTGACTTTTTGACTCTTCTTAGTAGCTTCGGTTGGTGGAATATGTGTTGGCGTTATTTATGTGTTAAGGACATGCTTTTAATTCTTAATGACAATATGTTTATTATTATTCAGACATGTTTTGATGGCATATGCTTATTGCCATTAATTGTATTAATTTTTCACTGGATCGAAAACTTTTATAAGTTGCATGTTTGTAATTTTAGAGATATAGAAGTTGAATATGAAATTTCTCTAAAGCAGCAAATAATTTTTCATGACTGTTCTATGTGACTGAAGAGTATTATATTATTATTATTATTTATTATCTATGTTTAATCCTTCAGAAATGAGCCTATGGAGCACATAACTCCAAGTTTCACATGCTCCATTTTGGTCCCTAGAGATCCTCCAAATTATTGTTCTAGATTCGACAAAATGTATATGAAAATGCAGCATTTACCACAACCCATCAAGCAAATCCCTGAGCCTGCGAAGGCCAGTAGAATCTATTACCTCGGTTCCAAAGATATTAAACAGCTCCACTTCAGTGCAAATGAACATGGCAACAATTATAGCAAATTAGAAGCTTTTCTAGCTTATTTTTTGAAACTGTTAATACATAGCCAAGAGATGGAGGATACAATAAAATGTAATATATGCATTGCTATAGATGGTCGCTCTCATCTAAAGGAGATGTGAATGCCTGCTAACTACTTTGGAAATGTTCTATTAGTCTATTTCGCTGCGGCTAATTCTGGTAACATCAAGGAGGAACCACTTAGACGCGCTGCAAATCTAATTCATGATGCAGTATATAGGGCAGCAAATGAAGAGTATTTTAAAAGCTTAGTAGATTTGGTAGAGATGTCCAAGCCATCAATTGTGATTCCAAGGGAATTTGGAGAAAGAGATGAACCGACATTTGTGGTTTCTTTTGGGTTGCATTTTCCCTTGTATGAAATTGATCATGGATGGGGAAAACCCATTTTAGCAAGCTACTATATACCTTTATTACAAGGCTACGTGATGCCAAACCCTAGTCTTCATGGAGATGGTGGTTGTCTAATATACGTGAACCTCCTTGTCGATCAGTTAAAATCTATTGAATCCCACCCTAACTTCATTCTACGCAGAATCTCACCAAAGGTTTTTGCTGGTCTGAAAAATGTATAGCTATTCAACTTGAACTGTTCATGGGGTTTTAATGGTTGTGTTGTTGCTTTGACTATGAGCTTTCATTTCTTCAATGTTCTGAAATCTTGTTGTATAATGAGAAAAATGCTTTAATTCCTGTCTCTTTTTATTTTGTATTAGACTGGAATTATTAATTCCAGTCACAACTTTGTTCCATTCAAGGTACTGTAGAAACCCATTTATTGCTTAATAAAAGTAGGGAACCTCCCTCTTGTGAGAGGACAGATACATGGATTGTTTTAATACTAATAATAAAACACTCTTCATGAAAAGATCGAATTGGTGAGAAAGGTTGAAGGGAGGCCGGAGAATTTATGATGCTCGCCAAATAATAAGAAAAAAATCCATGATGAAAAATAATTAGGATCCAAACCCTACTAAGACTTACTACCTATATAATTGATGGCCCAACAATAATGGAACAAAATATATCTTAAACCTTGAAGGAGAAGGAAAGTAAAATACAAAGGAGTAATCCATTTGGTTTAAATTATCATCACGCTTGAATGCAAATATGTGTGATTTAAGTTTGTGATGTGCATTCCATTTGAATATGGAAAATTCACTTAATAATGATGATCATGTTGGTAGCTAGGTTTGCAAGTTTCAAATTTTCTGAAATTAATTTATGTTTTTTTTTTCTTTATTCTATTTTATGTCTATTAATTATTATTATTTTTATAAGACAAATAATTATCATTAAATAAGATATTTTTTAAATTAAAATAAAATTAATAATCAGTAGATAATCTTTTTTATTGATTTGGAAGTTCAAAATTGATGGTAAATCCGTTTACGCTTGAAAACAAGATTTGCTCATTATTCAACCACTATTGAATTTCTCAAAAATAAGTGTCAGTTGTTGTAAATCAGTTGCCATTTAATAGTAAAATCTTCCAAAAAACATGTGAAATCTTCAAAAATCTCACTTATCATGTAAAATCCACATACATATTGATTTACCAACAAAATAGAAACATTCTATTTTCATTACATCTATTTATTTTAATTTGATGACAACTTTATTTTTCATACATTGTCTTATATTTTATTAATATCTTTAATTAAATAGTTTTAATATAAAATTTAATAAAATATTATGTATTTCAATACTTGAGCCATTTGTTGGGCTACTTGAGCCACTTTCTCTCCTTCTAGCGTCATTTTGTGGACATCAAAATCTGCAAATGGTTGATTGGTATTGCAAAACCAAGCAAACATCTAATATCCCTATGAAATAATACATCATGATTCGAAATGCAAACAAATGACAAGAATGATCAAAGCACAAAAAACATGAACTAAACCTATTCCATAGTGGGAGTGGTACCTCTTGAAATATGGAAAGAAAGCCCTTTCCCACCCCCTGATAAGCAAGATTGCCAAGATGATAAAATATTGTGATGAGCAAAATTAGTTCTCACATAGAGAGTAACTTTGCATGGAAAAGTGTTGTTCTCAAATTGTCTTGTTGCGTTGCTTTTACAGATTCAAGGTTAAGAGATTGAGAGATTTTGAATGAATGTGGAATCATTCATAAGCCAATGACAAGATGCCACTTGTCAAGATGTGAGAGGGTGAGTAATGTGCAAGTTTTGGCCAATGTGCCAATTTTAAATTTGAATTTTGTTGAAATGACATGTTTAGGGGGGATGAAAGGTGCATTAAATGCAAAGTTTGACTTGTGTAAGAGATGTGTAAAAGCATTTAATGCCTTGTTGGAAGGGACAAGTCCTTTGGGGGAAGATTCAAAATTGACAGAATATTCCATCTTGATGCCCTTTTGAAAGTAATTAGAAGAATTAATAAATTAAAGAAATGATTTATTGGTGCAAGTGGGTGGGCTAGTTGAGAGTTTAGATTTGACTCAAGTTGAGTCAAAAGCTAGAGAATGGGTAATTATGTTTAGAGGTTAATTAATTCAGATTAATTAACTTGGAGGATTTTAGGAGTTTGACATTTGATTTGAATCATTTTGATTTATTGAATCAAATGAGAAGGACTTAAGGACTTAATGAAATAATTTGATTTATTTGATTAAGCATGATGAACCTTAGGGAATTAATCAATAAATTTTTTTAACTGATTAATAGGAGAATTTGATGCATGATGTTAGAGCGAGATGCATGATGTTGATTATTTTACGTGTCTACAATTACATTAGAAAATAAATGACAAAATTTATTAGCTCTTTTAAATTTTCTATGAGCATCCTTACATTCCTAAAGAGACAAGTGCTAGTTATTAAGAAAATAAGTCTTAAATTAGGGGAAAGGACCTAATAGTTGAGCATGTTCCAATAGTTGTGATAGTAGTTGTTAATATAATGCCCAATAGTTGCAACATAAGTACCCTAACTTAAATGAAATGTATCCCTTAGATCTTAAAAACAACCAATCATGTGATGCCACATCAATGCTCAACTACTCATGATGTGAATGCACAAGTATTGGTAGCACCTTTTTTTTGGGCCTTTTTGGATACTTTGACAAAAGACATGCTGATGTGATCATATTTGATGATGTGGCCTTGAAACGAAAGTTATAAACAAGGGACTTGCCATGTCAGCCGCTGTAAAAAAATTGGAGTGATTTGAAATTTCCACGTAAGATTTTGGGAAGCACAAAATTAGGGTGCACAACTACTAGGTCCTCTCCCCTCATATATAAAGTAGAAAGATAAAACTTTACGTCAACTTTTGAAACATAAAGCTAAGCAAATTTACGATGTAAACGACATTACAAAAGTGAACATGGCCATAAATTACCGTCTATCATCTATCGAAAAGAAATTAAATGCCTCAATTTTTTGGGCTAACGAAACAACATTTAATATCACAGCCACTCTTTCTCAATATTTACAACATTTAATATCCCAAATATTCTTTAGGATAAATATTTTTCTTTCGCTCTTTAAAGTCATCATCAAGTAGGAACAATTTTTCTTTCACATTTTAAATTCACCATCTAGATAAAAAAGCCAAAATAGTCAAAGCATCTCTTTGTGAGCTTAGAGTTGTCTTTATCTCTATTCATTAGTTCTCTACGTGATTTGTTTTTTTCTCTATAAGAAGAAACATGCTTGCAGTAACTTGTATAATCTTTACGCTGAGATCTAATTCAGCTTATCACTACTCGTGAAGAAGCTAAGAGAGTAGTTCGAGATGGACATTTCAAACGATTATAATGTGAAGGTACTCAAAAGAGAAGTTATATTTCCTGCTCCTATTTGTGTGCATGCCTTTTTTTGTTATGACAAGCCTTCCCAAACTAGTTTTCCATCTGTTCTATCAAATCTCAAATGTTCTCTGTCTGGAGAATTTGTGTCTTGTTATGCTTTTGCTAGAAGATTAGTCAGCCATGGTGTTGGGAACATACGGATGCTTTGCAATAACAAAGGGATTGAATTTTCAGAAGCTTATGCTGACACTTCTCTTACTCAAGTGAAGTTCTACAATCCCATTGCAGCTTTTGAGGGAAAGCTAGTTCCTCAACTTTTTAATGACTCTTAAGGAAATGGAACTACAAATTTTTATGTTCAGGTAATTATGATTATACAATATGTTTGGATTTTATATAGCGATTCTACTCTTTCTTTAATGCACTAAAATCTTTTCTAATCAAGACAGATGACTATAGGGAACAATTGATACTGGATATCCTCTCTCCTACCAAGATCGTTTAAAGGTGTTTTCAGTTCTAGTTTCCTTGCTTTATGATTATTAATATGTTTTTTTCTTGGGATATAAGATTATTGCACAGAAAGCGATATAACCCTCAAGTTGATATCAACCATCTCTTAAGCTTTTTGCAGGGCACACATGGTACTGGTCAAAGAATATAAAAATAATAAAAATAGTATTGCCTGTTGTTTATGTGAACTCCTTAAATGAACCAAAGTTTAGCTTCCAATTAAATACTTCACCATTTTGGTCAGGTTTCGTTAGTTGTGATCTTCCTGTAAACAATCCGGGGATGATGTTGTCTAGAATTTAAGCCTGGTTACTATCATCTTACTTATGTTGGAAAATAGGAGGAATGAAAAATGAAGTATGGAAAGAACAAAACCAACTTAAGTCTAATTTAAACAATGAGATTAAGAAATTGAAACATTTACACCAAATCCAAAAAAATTATATTATACTGATTCTTTTAAACATATTTTTGCTTTTCATACAGAGCTACTGTTCTTCACCATTATAGTCATGCTACTTCCAAGAAAATTCATACTTCTATACTCCTCTGAGTTCACAACCAAAAGTATTACAACCTTTTCATATATTTCTTCTACTCTTGAGAGCAATCACTTTTATTTTCTTATCACCTCTATATAACAATCGAGCAACCAAAACATATATATCTAAAAGAAAGATCCATAAAATTCAACAAAACATAGAATAATCTATTTTCTTTTCACCCACAAAACGTGTGAGGACAAGACAGAGTTGAAAAAAAATCTCATTGTATCACTTCAAGGAGTTGAACACATTAAACATCAATAAATCATTTTAAAATAGAAGTCTTTTCAACATCTAATCAAAAATTAAATATTGCCAGCTGGAAGTCCACCGAAGCGCTGCCAAAAATGAGCTATACTACGGGCACTGGAGGGAGGATCTATGGTATGATGGTGAAGGGGCGATATACCATGCTACTGTGAGGAGCAGGAGAAGCGCATGCAGGACTGTGGGGTCATTGCACCACTAAGAGGGGTTGACGAAGTATCCACGATAAGGTAGGGGTACCACATCACTGCGGTTGAAGACTAAGGAGCTAGTGGTACTGTGGGATACCGCCCAACCGCAAGAGACATCGAGCACACCTGCAGTACCGTGGTGAAGCCACAAGCACCACACAACCGTGAGAAGGAATGAGGGAGGCCGCAAGGCAGTGGTGAATGAAGGAAGTTGCACTACCAAGGAGGGAGAAAAGAGAGTTCGCGTTGTGGTAGTGAACACCACACCACCATGAGTGGATAAAATGTAAGCCCTGGTAAAGCAGTAGACCAGAGAACCACAGGTGGAGGGAAGTGACAGAGTAGTATGGAGGTAAGACAGAGAGAAACACACAAAATTTGGAATTAATTCCATCACTCCCCCTTAATTTCAACTTTTGCCTGCATGATGCCCAATCGATTTCTTTCAACACTCACACCCAAATAATCTCCAATCTTATTACGAATGTTGTGGCATTCTCCAACACTCTAAAACTCTTTGCGTCCTTTTTCATCCTTGGACTTCATCAATCTCCCATTGACTATCACTTTCTCTTTGATCAGCTTCGGCTGAAGACAATCCATTTATTTGCAAACTCACTAACCCTGCTCTTTCCTTGACTTCTGCCAATTCTTCAACAAATGTGTCAAGAAAATATTGTTTCAATATTTTTCTTCAACCATTGATGTCTCTGATTTTCTTTGAGGGCTATGACCACTTTTTCTCTTAAAACTGTAATGATTTTTTTTTAAACTACAATCTTCAAATATTTTTCCTCAATCTTTCATGAATTCTCTCTTTCCTTCTCTGCATTGAATTTCAAACTCCCTAATATTTGAAGAAAATTCCCCTATTTTATGATTTCATCATCTAGAGCCTTGTGTTGTTGTTTCACTTCTTCTTCAAACAAGAGACTTTCTTACTTCAAGTACAACTTGGTGTTCATCAGTTACCATTTGAACTTCTTCTCATTCACAGACATCATCATACATTGATTACTAACTGTTACCATCTAATTTTCTGCTCATACCTTCTGCCATTACAATTTCCTCATAGAGGTGGTTTCATTCCTTTCAATAACATATTCTTATTTTTTTTCATCTCTTCCCATAGTGGCAAACTGCTGGTGCTAGGGAAACTTGTCACTGGTTCCATCTTTTATCTTCATAATTGCTTTACTGGAATGCTATTGCATTACACTATGTTATATCTTTCTCAAATAACTGTTGTTGTATTCAGGCAATCTCTTCCTCCTTGTTCCATAAATTTGATCAACAGTTTTAATTTTAACCTCCTCTTCCAAAAAGAACTCTTCACATTTTGGTTGCTGCCATACAAACCATGACAACTTTTAGCTGTTGTAACTATTCAAACTTCTTCTTGATCCAAACAATTTCTAGACTTTTGAGTCTTTCAAACTATCTTTTATCATATCAAACCTCAAATGTCGTTCTTTAATAGATGCTACTATACTGAACTTTAAGTTTTCCAATGGTAGGTTCAGCTACATATCCGAATCTTTTTTTCTCCCTACATATGACCATTCACATAATCAGACTTGGAAACCCTTGTGGATTTTTCTTCCACTTCTTTGTTCTGTGATTAAAAAAATGTTTTCTAACATTTCAAAACTCTCAAACCTTTTCAACACTCAATAATGATGCCATTCATTTGGCTCTTTGAACCGCAATAGTAGTTTTACCAACTCATGTCTTCAATTCTTCAAAACATTAAACTAAAATTTTTCATCTTCACAATTTGAAAGTGTCTCATTAGACAACAATCTCTTTTCACTCAAAATATTTTTCATTTTTTTTGAACAATCATATCTTTCAGAGTTTTTATTGATCTTTAGATATGAACATTTGTACAAACCTTTGAACATATATGTTAGCTTCCAGCAACTTGATTCACAGACGCATCCAAAGTCCATTTTATGCATTCTAAAGTAAATTCATTCTTTGACACTTTATTCCAACACACTTTCTCATAGTGATTTTTTGAGCCACAAACCTTGCAAGGGTGTAAATCCCAACACTTATCCTTGGTATGACCTTTCCTATGGCAATGAGAACACACATCACTCTTCATCTCTCAAATGAATTTTCCTACACTTGTAGCAGCAATCCTCTTTCCTGGGACATATCTGAGACATTCATACTTTGGCCTCATTCTTGCCTCGATTGGCTCTCTCATTCCTTGATCATGTTTTCCTAGTCCTTGTTCTGTGTAGTCGATTCTTTTCATAATTTTCAACCCAACATTCTCTTCAAAACAATTAGCAGCTTTTGTAGATTCTAACATATTATCATAACAGGCAAGATTTGCAAATCCATTAATCTTTTCACCTTGACATTTTTCATCACCAATATTTTCAACAAAACGAGATTTAAAAAATGAAGAATACAAGTCTACTGTATCATATGAAACATTACAAAATGAAGATTTTGACTTCACACAATAATTACATGCTACTAATTTATCATTTTCTTCCTTTATTTTTGTGATTTCCTTCAGTTGTAAATTGTTTTTTTCTTCTACCCTTTTAAAGATTTCTTCCAAAAAAATCAAATATTATTTATTTTTTCTTTATTTCATCAAATAACTTTACTCTCTGTTCAAATTCCTCATTTATTTTCTTAATCTCTTCAAAGGCTTTCAACTTTTCTTCTAATTTCCCATTTCTAGCTTGAACTTTTCTCAATTCTTTCTCTAGATCATCATTTTCTTCTAGCAATATATAGTTTTCTTTCTTCATCTTTTTTATCTTTTCAAAATAACACACATTGTTCTTTTTAACATTATCTAGTTCATCCTTAAGCATTATTAATTCTTCTTCTAAAATATCTTTTGGAGATGCCAGATTTTCATTTTCCTTTTTAACCCTTTTTCCAAATTTTTCCATTTGTAAAGGAAAGTTTCAACTTAACTTTGCTTGATCTTATTTTAGGGATATAGTAGCCTCGTGTGGCTCTAATCTTCTTCATCCTTTTTTTATATATTGTTCAACAACTAGGTCTTGTACCAGCTTCTTCTTTTTGTAAAATTTTGCACAACTTTTCTTATGGCAGTGATTTCTACTCTTTGTTTTAGAGTATAACTCTTCTAGCTCTTTTGAACAATCTTTCTTCAGGAATTCTCCTTCATTCATATTATGTACACAACCTCCTATATACTTCTTCCAGCAAGTGGCTTAGAAAATTCTTCTAATGCTTCAAACACTCCCTAAATCACCCTATGAACCAAACTGGCTTACAAAAATTATGATATTTTCCTCTCTAGGAATGAATTCTTACTTACTCAACTAGTTATGCAGAGAACAAAGCACTTGTGGCTTCCTAATGTAGTGACACCCTTTAAAAAAACTCTTTTCTTATGAACACACTTCACATATTTCTATGACTTCTTTATCTGCAGACATAACTACTATTCTTGACTCTGAGATTCTTAGACACCCTATGGCTATCACAAACACATAACCCATGAAACTCTACACCCAGTGAGCCTGATTGACATTGATCTGATACCACTTTGTTGGAAAATAGGAGGAATGAAAATTGAAGTATGAAAAGAAAAAAACCCACTTATGTCTAATTTAAACACTGAGATGAAGAAACCTAAAGATATACACCAAGTTCCCCAAAAATTAATATTATACTAATTCTTTCAAACATATTTTTCCTTTTCATATAGAGTTGCTTCTCTTCGCCATTATAGTCATGCTACTTCAGAGAAAATTCTTACTTCTATACTCTTCTAAGTTCACACCCAAGAATATTACAAGCTTCTGATATATTTCCTCTACTCTTGAAAGCAACCAAGTTTCTTTTCTTATCACCTCTACATAACAATCGAGAAACCAAAATATATATATTTAAAAGAAAGCTCTAGAAAATTCAGCATAAAATAGAATAATATATTTTCTTTTCACCCACAAAATGTGTCAGGACAACACACAGTTAAAACAAATTCTCACCATATTACTTCCAGGACCTGACAACATTAAACAACAATAAATCATATTAAAATAAATGTCCTTTCAATGTCCAATCAAGAATTAAATATCGCTAGCTTGAAGTTGATCGAAGTGCAGCCAAAAATGAGCTATATTGCTCTACCACGGGCAATGGAGGGAGTACCTACGGTATTGCGGTGAAGGTGCGAGATAACGTGCTAGTGCGAGAAGTGGGAGAAGAGCACGCAGGATCGTGTGGTCACCGCACCACTGAGAGGGGCCGACAAAGGATCCACAGTAAGGCGGGGGTACCGCATCACTATGATTCAAGATTGAGGAGCTTGTGGTACCATGAGATACCGCCCAACCACAAGAGACGTCGAGCACACTAGCAATATTGTGGTGAAGCTACGAACACCGCACAACCGTGATAAGGAATGAGGAAGGCCATGGGGCAGCGGTGAATGAAGGAAGCCATGCTATTGAGGAGGGATACAAGAGAGGTCACGATGTGGCAGTGAACATTACACCATGGTGAGAGGATAGAAGGTAAGCCCTATTAAAGCGGTATACCGGAGAACCATGTGTAGGGGGAAGTGACGGAGAAGTATGGAGGTAAGACAGAGAGAAGCGCACAGAAGTTGGAATTAATTCCAGCAACTTATTTTTTAATAATCCATAGCTTTTTTTTAACAAAGTACTATTCAAGTACCATATTACAGTGATAAATTCTGGCTAGAAATTTCCTTGATATTGTTGAAAATAAAATCCAAATGAGATACAAAGACTACTACTCTAATATCAGTTTGTTGGGATAAAAATAAAAATCACACACAAAGACTGTAGCTAGGATTAGGATTCATGAAACTGAGAAATTATATTTTCTATTAATATCAAAATGTCTTTTACAACAATATTGTTACATCCAAATTTCAAAATGATTTGGAGCTACATTTTGAGAGTCAATGTGAATGCTCATGTCTAAAGATACTGTGTAAATGATTTATGTGGCTTCTGCTACACAAACCCCTGCTACTACAGTGTACTCTTTGTTCTTCCTCTGCTTTGTCTTCTCTTTCTTGTTTTCTTGTTTTCTTCTCATTTCTTTTGTTTGTCTCTTCTCATTTCAAATTCGGTTAAGAGAAAGGATACAGGAGCTCAATATGTTTTTGTTATAGCATTTATTGATTTAATGTCCAATATTTTTAACAATATTGCATCAAAAGTTGTGACTTTAAATTTTTTAATGTTGATTATATGAGTATGATCCATAATTGAATGAAATACATATATCTTATATCTATAAAACAACAAATCATGTGATGTCACATAAGTGCACTAATAAAACATGACTTAGTGTACAACTTTTGGTCTAACTTTTTTTGGATGGTTTTTCTGGATACCTCAGTAAAATGCATGTTTGAGTGACTTCATATTAGATGATATAACCCTAAAACCTTAATTATTAGCACACAACTTGCCAAATAAACTACTATAAATAATTTAAAAAATTTGAAATGATTTTAAATTTTGAAAATAATTTAAAAAAAAGATGAATATCAACAGAAGAATAATGAGAAAAGATCCTAAAAGATCTTAGATCAATAATGAAAGACCCATCAAAAGTAAATTCTTTGACTCTAGATTAACAAATTAACACATATATATAGACATCAAAATAAAATAAAAATGGTAGCATTCTAGGTAAATGTTGGGAATTCACCCATCTCTTGCCTGAGTCATTCCAGCTTCTACCACACCCTCATGTTATCCTTCACTTCAGCTTACAGTTACACACTGTTACCATGATACCGCGACCACCTCTCTCAGTCCTCACGATTCCCTAATGTCTATCACTGCACTCCGGCTTGTTGCTTGTCAGACCACGGTAATGCGGGTTAACCACCATTGTGATCTTACCGTAGACCTGCGATTATCTTTGAGACCACCCATGTTGGTGTGGTGTCCACCGCCACACAGCGGTTCACTATCTCCCTCACCCCAGTAATGTGATTTTTGCAGCTCCGCAGTCTCCCTCCATACCCTTCATGGTGGAGTGGTGTCCACCGCATTACCACCAACCATTTCTCTCTCCTCCGCAACAGCGCAGGTTGGCATCTTTCTGGTGGAGATTGTTAGTGGTTTTTGTGCTAGCATCTAAGGAAAACTATTTATATTGAATGAACATGTATTTTAATGATATCGGACTTTACAACTTGGCTTAACTTATTAGCCTTGAATATTGTATTTAATATACTTTGGTCATGGGCTTTTATTTATATTTGTGTTTTTGTAATGTTTGCAAGGTGATAGAAGAAATTAAAAATTTCTCTATAGCAACAAAGCTTGATATGGTTGTTCTGATAAAATTTTATGAATATAATATATCAATTTTTTTTGTGTTATAAAAATTCTAGTCTCTGCCTCTATTCCTTCATGTGGTATCAGAGCATAAGGTTATCTATAGAGTGTTTTAGAGCATCTTAAAGGAATGGCTACAAGCACAAGCTTGAGTAATCCCCAAATCCCTTAGTTGAATGGAAAAAATTATGATTATTTGTCAATTACCATGAGAGCTTTATTTTGTTCACAAGACTTATGGGAGTTTGTATAAAATGGTTTTTCAGAGTTAGTAAATGCTGAAACATAGAATGCCCTGACACAAGCAGAGAAATATCTATTGAAAGATAATAAGAACAAGGACTCAAAGGCTCTATTTTCATTCTACAAGGAGTGGATGAGAGCATCGTTCCAAGAATTTCAGCTGCAACCAGGTCCAAGAAAGGATGGGACATTCTGCAAATTTCTTACGAAGAAATGGAGAAATTTAAAACTGCAAAGTTACAAATACTAAGAAGGGAGTTTGAGACTCTTTTTATGAAGGATAATGAGTCTGTAGATTCATATTTCACTCAGATAATGGGAGTGGTAAACCAAATAAAAACTCATGGTCAGACACTAGAAGATGTCAAAGTTGTAGAAAATATTTTAAGAAGTTTACCCACAAGATTTGAATCAATTGTTGTCAATATAGAGGATACAAAGGACCTCACCCATTATTTAGTTGATGAAATTTATGCTTCACTCATTTCTCATGAGCACGGAATCAACAGAACAACTAATATGTCATTGGAGCATGCATTCACGTCACAATCTTCAATTAAACAAGGAAGAGGCAGAGGTAGAACGAATTTCAAAGCAAGAGGAAGAGGTTTCAACAAAGGTGGAAGAAACAACCCGTCAAGTTCAAGTGGAAGAGGCATTAGCCAAAACCCATCTCAAAATTTTTCTCAAAGCCAAAGGTATGAAAAATCTCAAGTCCAATGCCATTGTTGAGAAAATTTTGGACATTATATGAATGAGTGTAGGAGTAAATAGTATGATTTGGGTAGACAGAATGCAAATTTTACCAAAGAGAATCAAGACCATAGAGGAGATAAAAGGACAATGTTTTCAGCCTGTAATGTAGCACAAGCTAGTGAAAAAGATGTTTGGTTTTTAGATTCAGGCTGTAGTAATCACATGACAAGAAATTTATATTTTTTCACAAGTTTAGATGAAAATGTCAAGTCTGATGTCACCCTGGGTAATGACACCAAAGTGTCAGTCAAAGAAAAGGGAAATGTTAATATTTTAACCAAGTAGGGGGAGCAAAAACATATCTCAAATGTTTATTTCATGCCAGGTGTGAAACACAATTTGATGAGTGTAGGACAGTTAGTTCAAAAGGGTTATAGAGTGACTTTCAAAAATGGATTGTGCGCAATTTTAGATAAATACCCAAGTATTCAGTTGATAGCTAAGATTAAGATGACAAACAACATAATGTTTCCTTTGAGAATAAAGCCAAATTTGAGTACAAACTATGTACAAGCGCAATAAGTATCAATTGTTACCCAGACTATCTTTTAGGGAGAAGTAAAAGATGAAAACTTGCTCTGGCATTTAAGATTTGGTCATTTGAATTTTGTTGGTTTGAATTTTCTTCATAGGAAGAGTATGGTCAAAGGAATACCTTTAACTAAAAAATCTGAGAGAGTTTGTCAAGGGTGCATTCTAGGAAAGCAACATAGAGAGTCTTTCGCAACAAGGAAATCCACAAGAGCTAAAGCCCCATTAGAAATTGTTCATTTAGATTTGTGTGGTCCAATGCGAACACCTTCAATTGGTGGTAGTTTTTTATTTTCTGAATTTCATAGATGATTATTCAAGGAAGACATGGGTCTATTTCTTGAAACACAAAAGTAAAGTGTTTGATTTCTTCCACCAGTTCAAATAACTTGCTTAAAAATAGAGTGGTCATTTTATTAAAGTGTTGTGAACATATAGAGGAGGAGAATATGTTTCAAGAGAGTTTTTAAATTTCTGCAAAGATCATGGTATACACAAACAGTTCACAACCCGATATACACCTCAACATAACGAGGTAGCTAAGATGAAAAAATAGAACTATAATGGAGATGGCTAGGAGTATGCTGAAATCAAAACATTTAACAAATGAGTTCTAGGCTAAAGCTGTATCCTGCACAACATACATAATGAATAGATTCCCAACAAAATGTGTCATGAATATCATCCCTTAAGAAGCCTGGACTGGAAAAAACACAGTGTATCTCACATGATATTTTCCGGATGTGTTTCATATGCACATTTACTTGATGAATTGAGAAACAAATGTGACAATAAAGGAGAGAAATGCATTTTTGTTGGTTATAGTGATGAATCCAAAGTATATAAACTTTTCAATCCAATAAGTATAAAGGTAATAATCAGCAGAGATGTTCAATTTGTTGAAGATGAAGCATGGTATGTAATAGTCAATATCCCTCAAGAGGAAAATTAAATTTCAGTTCCAACAAATGTTCTAATTGTTGTACCAATTCAAGCTCAAGCAATGTAAGAGAACCAACAAGAAGTTTTCACACACCATCCATAGAAAGAAATTCTAGCATAGGACATTCAAGTGCACATTTTGCAGGTCAAGTGATCTATCAAACCCAACTTTGGCAAGCATGAGGAGACAAAAAATCAGAAATATAAGTGACATTTACGATCAAAATGAAGGTGAGAATAATTCACAGTAGTTCACACTTTTTGCATTTTATTCACAAGCTGAAGATCCAATTCATTAAGAAGATGCAATTAAAGAGGAGAAGTGGATAACAACAATAGATGATGAGATTGATTCAATTGAAAACAATTAGACATAGGAATTACAGAGTCTTCCAAAAGACAAAGATGTCATAGGAGTCAAATGGATTTATAAAACAAAATTGAATGCAAATGGAGAAGTGCAGAAGCACAAAGCAAGACTAGTTGTAAAAGGTTATGCACAACAACCTGGAATTGATTATATAGAAACTTTTGCACCTGTAGTTCAACCTGATATAGTCATAATGATATTGGCCATAATAATACAAAACAAATGGTTACGGGTATGTACAAGATCATCATGGAAAAAACAACCCCTTAAGTGGCAATAAAAAGGACAGAAAATTAGAATTAGACAACTTGACGTAAATATTTGAATGAGTTATCTATATTATTCCCAAAAAATGTAAAAATAGAATCTGTAGAAAATTGAATGTAGTTTCTAAACTACTAGACCTTTATTTTACTTTTTAAAATCTATTTGGTGAAAATTTGAGATTTCAATGCAGTAGTATTTAAATTTCAGGGTAAAAATAAGAAGTAAGTGTCTGTTTGACCATCATAACCATAATAAAATGATAATATTTTTTTATAATATTTTAGATATAAGTAGAGGACTCATGTCCCGATGTGATGCATATTTTTTTATAATTTTTTTCCAAGTAAATAATTAATTATGATTTTTTTATTACAAATTTTAAAAAATATGAAATATCGTCTATCTAACCACCGTAACTTGGTCAAAAATTCATGAAATTTAAATATATATTTTTTTAATCCTATAGCGTGCAAAGCATAGAATGTGACACATGTTTCGGATTCAAAAAATGTGATGCCATTTGAAAGTTATAGATGTTTTTCAATCAGCCTATCAATTAGGACTTTATTCGTAATGCTAATAGAAAATGAATAATAATTATTTATTATATTCAAAGTAAAGCATAATTTATATTTTTGGAAAGTTGAGAAACTCCTCTAAAAACCCTTTTCATTTCATCAATTTCTGGTAAAAAAAAAGTCGCCAGCCACATGTGCCATCATATGGCTTACATATCGCCACTTTTTGGCCCATCATGATCTTGCACATACCCTTACTTCACCAAATGGATGTGAAATCAATATTTCTCAATGGATATGTTGAGGAGAAAGTGTATATTAAACAACCACCTGGATATGAGATATTGGGACAAGAAGACAAGGTTTACAAGCTGAAGAAAGAACTATACAGTTTGAAACAAGCCCCAAGAGCTTGGTATAGTAGGATAGACAATTATTTCACACAAAATGGATTTCTTAGATGTAAAAGTGAACCAACCTTATATACTAAAGTGAATGAAGAAGGTAAAATCCTGATCATTTTCCTTTATGTAGATTATTTAATCTTGAATGAAAATCTATCAGTTGATTTGTTCAAAGAAGCAATGATGAAGGAGTTTGAGATGATAGACTTAGGTCTGATAAAATATTTTTTGGGAATTGAAGTAAATCAAGATGAAAATGGAATTTTTATTTCCGAGGAAAATTATCCTAAAGATGTTTTAAAATGATTTAATATGTTAAATTGTAAGTCAACACCTACTCCAATGGTGACTGGTCTGAAATTGAGCAAGGAAGATAAAGGTTCAGAAATAGATTCAACTTTGTATAAACAACTTGTTAGAAGTCTAATGGATCTAACAACCACAAGGCTAGACAGTGATTGTGCTAGGAGCATCGATGATAGGAAGAGCACATCAGGTTATGTTTTTCTCTTTGGCAGTGGAGTTGTTTCCTGGGCATCTAAAAAGAAAATGATTGTCACTTTGTGTTCAGTTGAAGCTGAATATGTTGTAGCTATGAGTGCTTCATGGCAAGCTGTATGGATGAGAAGAATATTAAAAGAACTTTAGATTGAATAGGTGGAGGCTAAAATTTTTTTTGTGACAACTCAGCCATTGCACTTTCAAGAAATCTAGTTTTCCATAAATGAAGAAAGCATATTGACACTCATTATCATTTCATCTGGGAGCTGATCAACAATGGGGAGATTACCTTGGGGTTCTATAGGACGGGGGAGAAGCAAGCTGACATATTTGCTAAGGCACTGCGAGCTAACAAGTTTATTCTTCAAATAATTCAACTGGGCACTCAGAATGGTAAGAGCTATGTTCAAGGGGGAGTGTTGGGAATTCACCCATCTCCTGCTTGAGTCATTCCAGCCTCTACCATGCCCCTACACCATCCTTCACTTCAGCTTGCACTTGTGCAGTGTTACCGTGATACCGCTACCACCTCTCTCAGTCCTCACGGTTACCTGGTGTCTACCATCGCACCTTGGCTTGTTGCTTGTCAGACTGTGGTATCATGGGCTAACCACCACTATGATGTTACTGTCAGCCCACAGTTATCTTTGAGACCGCCCGCAGTGGTGCGGTGTCCATCGCCACACTGTCGTTCACCATCTCCCTCACTGTAGTAATGTAGTT
This sequence comes from Sequoiadendron giganteum, assembly GCA_007115665.2. Taxonomy (NCBI): domain Eukaryota; kingdom Viridiplantae; phylum Streptophyta; class Pinopsida; order Cupressales; family Cupressaceae; genus Sequoiadendron; species Sequoiadendron giganteum. The sequence goes on from CM021105.1 coordinate 130,222,483, forward strand.
ACCACAACTTTGTGGTCTCCTTCCATACCCATCATGATGGAGCGATGTCCACTGCGTTACCGCCAAATCTTTCTCTCTCCTATGCGGCAGCGTGGGTTGGCATCTTTTTGGCAATGGTTGTTAGTTGTTTTTGCATTGGCATCTAAGGAGGACTATTTATATCAAATGGACATGTTTTTCAATGATCTCCAACTTTACATTTTGGCTTAACTTATTAGTCTTTAATATTGTATTTAATATACTTTGGTTGTGGGATTTTATTTATATGTTGTGTTTTTGTAATGTTTGCAAGGTGATAGAAGAAATTAAAAATTGGTTTGTAAAAACAAAGCTTGATATGGTTGTTCTAATAAAATTTTATGAATATAATATATCAAATTTTTCTGTGTTATAAGAATTCTGGTCTTTGCCTCTATTCCTTCAATAAATTGGCAATGAGTCAAATGGTTGTCTTACTACATTGTTCTTTCTTTCATTTACTACTAGAATCCTCAAGTTTTCTTCAGAATTAATGTGTGTAATTCTTCTCCTCCTCTAGTTGCATTCTTGTTTTCTAACAAAAACATGGATAGGTTTTTGTGTGCAGTAAGATGGATTTGTAATAATGGACCACAATCTAATGTTAGATATCTTAACTAAAAGTCTTGATTTTAGGCTCATATTAAATTTGTTATTTTAATTCTTATATATTAAATACTTTCAAATAAAATCTGATCTATTTTAATTCATGAATTATTTTACTATTTTTAATTTTAATGTAATAAATTATAAAAGTTATATCAAAATTTTAAAAAATAATCGAAAGAAATTATTGAGTGAAGAATGTTTTTTCATATAGGACAAAATATGTAGAAAAATTGATTGTGTAATTTTTTTTATCAATCTTGAAAATCACATTCAATAATTTATCAAAATAAAAAATTATAATTATTTTTCTTTTAATATTCTATCATTTTATTACAATTTTAATCCATTATAGGTAACACAGTTTGGCTGTGGCGGGATAGTTGTGGGTTGTACTTTCGATGATAGGATTGCAGATTCATTCTCTGCCAACTTGTTTTTCACATGTTGGGCCAATATTTCTAGAAATGAACCAATTAAGTCCATAACTCCAAGATTTATGCATTCCATTTTAGTCCCTAGAGGTCCCCCAACTTATTGTTCTGCGATTGACAAAATATTTACGAAGGTGCGACCTTTATCACAACATGCAAATTTATCTAGCAAGCAAAATCTATTATGCCAGCACCAAGGATATAGAATAAATAGTCTTTTGTCAACTATATGAAAATATTCTATTTCCATTTGCACTATTTTTTATCAGTTTGATAACAACGTTTTTTACATTTACATTACTTTAAATTTCAAATCTTTATATAAATATTTCATAATAAATAATATATATTTTTTATTTTATTTAAATCTGTATATTTATTACATTCTATTATTTAATATTTATTATTGATGAGTAATACAATCACATGAAATTAACATATTAACATACAAATAGTTTTCTATTGCCATCTATTGAGAGGAAACCAAAGTGTATTAGTAAAAATAAAAACTATTCTCCATTAAAAGATCGAACGAGCGAGAAAAGTTGAAAAGAGGCCGTAGAATTTATAAGCACGTGAGAAAGCAGAGCAACTTATGGATATAAGTAGGCGAGGTAGATTTAAGATCTTAAAAGCTCACAATCTCAAATAATCATTAATAAGATGCGCGAGCCTCGCCCAATCTTCAAAATCACAAAGTCAATATTTTTCGGTAGGGTAGATAAATAGAGCACACAATTTCCATGGCAAATAATTATATTTCTCCGAACATATCCATTTTAAAGTCAGTATTTAGATAAAGCCAAAAGGAATCTTTTGAAATTTTATCTTCATAATCCATTGATGAGGCTTTATAACTGACTATTTTTTGACTATTTTGCCTACTAATTTAATAAGGATATATTTTTTCAATTTTTTTAAAAATAATCAGCAATCAGTAATTATTAAAAATAAAAAGACTTAATTAAAAAATAATAATGTAGACATGCAAAATTTATTCATGCATCTGATCATGCTTCATTCAGTATTATTTCATCTATTAATTAAATAAACCAATTTAATTAATTCACTAAGCTTATCTTTTTAAATAAATAAATTAAATTATTTAATTATCTCCTAATGTTTCCTGATCTAATTAAATCACATGTATTTAATTAAATGACTAATATTCATTTTCATCTCATTTGATTTAAAATTTAAAACAAAAATGCAAATCAAATGTCAAACCACCTAATTACTAGCTTAATTAGTCAAATCTTTGATTAATGCTAAGACTAACCCATGTCCCATCCACTTGGACAATAAATCATTAAATTTAATTTATTAAAACACCTATTTTCCTCACAAGGCATATTCCCAAGGAATATGCCCTCATTAAATCCCCTTGTTTGAATTTTTTGTTCAAACAAAACTGCCCCCAAATCCCTCAACCATATTCATTTATTGTCATTTTCAAATTTTAAATGAACACATTGGCCAAAACTTGCACATTCTTCATCCTCTCAAATCTTGACAAGTGACATCTTGACATTGGCTTATGAATGATCCCACATTCATTAAAATCTCTCACTCTTTCAATCTTGAATCTATAAAAGCAATGTTTTTCAATGACACAACCACAACACAATTTGAGAACAACACATTTTCATGCAAAGTTACTTTCTACATGTGAGAATAATTTTCCTCTTCATCATAGCATTTTCTCATCTCATCTTGTTTATAAGGGTTGGGAAAGGGCTACCTTCTACACAAAGGATAGCACAAATCCACTATGGAATAAGTTTGCATTCATGTTTTATATGCTTTATTTAGTTTTCCTTCTTGTTGAATGTCTTATTTAGCATGTTTAACTAAATGCAACATTTCATAGGGTTTTTTTATTTTGTTATGTTAGTTTGATTTCTAGGAAGAAATTTATCAGTTTACTAACATATGCAGAATTTTGCTACCACAAAATGGCGCTAGAAGAAGGACCTCTTAAAAAGTAAAAAAATAAAAATAAAAATTGTAATTGCAGTTTCAAGATCTTTTTGTGTGGTGTTTTCATTTTATTTTTCTTAATTCAAGCGATAGTAGTTGCTTATTTTTTTGTTCTACTTAAAATATTATCAGAGAAATAGATGTAAAGGTTCTCTCTTATGGCTGAATAAGGTAAAATCCTCTCCATTTAAAAAAAGAACAAAAAAAAAACTAGGAATAATACTTTTGCTAGCATTATTTAGGCAAGAACTCAGTCCAATCAAATCAAAATCACATTGATTGTAAGGGTGCGTTCATAGATTTTTCTTGTATTTCTTCATATAGACCATATTGTATTTTTCAGTTGTAGAGGTGAAATATGTCGATCTTCTTACAAGTTTGGCATAATGTGGCCTTTGCAGCTGAACATCTAATCTTAAATACAGGTTAAATTTATGTACCATAGAGTTGGAATCATTATTGGTAAAGAAATAAAGCTCTATCTCATGATTTTAAATCAGTCACAGATTATTCCATTACAAATCAGATCCCTAAATGTTTAATCTCTTGATTTTCGATAGTTGAAAGAAAGATTCAATGCTAATACCTTATTGATTTGAATTTATTCTATTTTTTTAGCCGACTGTCTGAATGCTGAAGAAACAGTGTTTGTCTTTCTGTACCTTCTTGTTCATCCTGGACATGGTTCATATGTAAATTTCATGATGTTATTTTAGACACCAATGTCAAGGGACCTATCATGTTAGTTCTCATGACCATCGCCCTTATACGCTCTGCCTCCATAAGCATAATCCATATGCACTGCAATCAAATAAGCGTTATCCACTTTCTAGATTCTATCTCTGATGCTATGCTAAGTGGCCTCTCCACTTGTTCTAGTTATATCATTCTTAAATCATTTATTGGTTCCAAGCGGCGTACGGGCTCTTTTCCTTTTTGTGTTTCCATAAAATTATTAATTTTTGCCAACTGGGGGAAGCTTTGTCTCAACAGAGCAAAACAAAAAAAAAACTGACTGTAAGTGTTTTTTGAATCAAATGAAAAAGCCCGAGAAGAAACTATAGCAAGTGAAGATCCACCCTCTACTCTTGAATCTGATCTTGCTTTGGATTCTGGAAGGTCTCTCAATGTGATATTGGGTGCCATTGGTGTGCCTGAAGAATTGTGATGGCCTGAACCAGTGAACTATGAAATGGAGAAGGTATGGATTGATCACAATCAAATGTAACATGCTCAGTGAAAACTTGTATAGACGGATTTTTGTGCTTCTTCGATTGATGTGCTTCTTGTATGCCACTAATACTGAAATGTCAAACCATCAACAATGGATGGCATGGTGGAAAAGCATATTGAACGGTGCTTGTGAAACTTTCCACCACAGATATTCAAGGACATATCTGTCTCTATGCAGTCTCCATGCGGATGCCCCTTATAGAGGTGAGCTTTCTATTATTTTTTAGAATCGATTAATGCATTTGGAGAGAGTGAATAGATCGAGGATTATCTTGACAATCAAGCGCTAGTAAATATTGTGGAATACGGTTTCATACTTGCCAGATAGCTTTTTAAAGAAAAAATCATGAACCTTTTCAAGAATACCAGCCCTCAAAATAGACTAGGCACTACCTTTGAGGTAAATCAAAATAGAAGGTCTATGGACTTAATGTGATTAAGTTAGAGATTGGCGTGCCTGGTAGGGATTACCGTAGCCTCTGCATTAAAAAAATACTGCAGTCACCTCTGTACGTATCATTTTTTTCACAGAGTGCTATGAAACAAATTTACATTTTGAGTAGACTGGTTTGTGTTTATCTCTTTTCTATAGTTTGTGCTTGAAGAGAAGGCTACATTATTTCAAGCGCCTTGCTAACTAACTATTGTTAAATTTTATAGCTTAACAGGCATAATAAATTACATGAATACTATGCTGCAATAAATGAGTGAATGAATGAAGAAAGCAACGCTATTGAACAACTTGCAGAAGATCAAATGATTCATATGATCTTAAGAGCATCTCATACATGTCCTTATGTGCAAAAATTCAAGATAGTACCAAGACAAATGTTTTCTTTTTAAAATGAAAGATAATATCTTACATGCTTAGGGTTGCTACATTAAATCTATCTGTCAGTGCATTCCACTCATAGGATTGCATTCATTTATTTTCGCTCAATTCTCATAAAGTTAAGCATACAAGTTGTCAAGCAGAGATCTCGTGGGTGATCTTGATTTAATATTCTGATTGAATTTAGTTCCACGGTCGCAGATGATTACGAACAGTGATTTTCTAAGGTGTGAATATTGTCATTTATTGTTGTTGATTAGATTGAAAATACATGCCATTTGGACACCTGCCTGTTGCATTAGCTTGAATGTTCCTTGAGCCTTTTCAAAACAATCCATTTTTTGTGTATTCTGTCAATATTGCAGTCTTTGAGATTACATTTATCTGATTTCCTCCCTCTATTTTGTGCATGAAGATGGAAGGACGAAGTGTGATTTGTAAAGGCATTGAAAACATCGGTTGCCTAACAGTTTTCATCATTGCATTTGGTAGTGACGTGACTTAGCTTTGGGTGCATCTACTCTTTCTCTTATTGCGTAGATCTCTAGTTGGTACACACTCATTCTTGAGAACCAATTTAGTACAAAGGGCTTTGTAGGTTGTGTCTACATTCAATGGTTGGAATGTTCTTTGCTAATGCCACCATCTACTACACCTTGCTTGTGTTAACTTCAAAATATTTCTTGATGCTTAAATTATTCACTGACATTCACTCCATTTGAGAATAGGGATGCAGATTCCACAAGATTTACTTTGGTAGCGTGCTACATACGTTCTACATCCATTTCGATAGTTCTCTAGTCAGTTTCAAGGAAAGGGGAGGAACCGCTTAAATAAAGAAATTTGTGGGTTGTTTGACAATGGCACTTCCAACTTACCAGCTGTCACTCACAGAAAAGTGAGGTTCAAAAGAAAACTCATTGGTTTTGTTTACATTTATGTCTGCGCTCACACATTAGTACATATTATTTTGGTCATCTAACTCTCATATGTATTTGGTAACCATTGCAGTTATTAATCATTGTGTTCTGGTCGCTATGACATATGATATCTCATTAAAGAGACATTGTGTGTTGGCTTAATCTTTACAGAACTTGAGGATGAGAATCATTAATGAAACATTGTGTGTTGGCATTATCTACACAATACAATCCAATAACTCTAAATCTTTCATGAACTCAAGTTACATTAAATGAAAGGAATATTTGTCATTAAGTATTGGTTTTTATCTTTATTAATATCAATGCTTCTATCATCAATATTGTTGTTCTTTAACTCATTTATATTGTTGTTTTAGAATTGATTGTTCTGTCAACTTTATTGGTGATATTATTCTAAGAGTGAATATGAGACATTTTATAGGTAGCATGATTTTATTCTACAAACACTCTAGTGGTTATCTCTATGCAATCCATGGTGATACAGTCTTAATGCGCTAAAAAAAAATTGTTTAATCTAAAGGGCGGTCTACACAAAGAATTAGTGACATCAGAATTGGGCACTAGAATCGAGGAACCACAGATAGATTAAAGTTGGAGAAGATTTAGGCATCGAATTTAAAATTGACATAGCATTTTTAAATACTTAGAGCTTACATTTTACGCTTTTGTTTTCTATGTTAAACCAACTCACTTCATCTTCTAGGCTTAAAATTAATCCTCAATTCATGCTTTGTCAAATTTGGGTTAAAATTGAACCTTAGAAACACTTACTAGAATTTCAATTTGATCTAAAACTGAACAAGACAACTTTTAGATCTCCTTTTAGTTTTTTAAAATGAATCAAAATCATTCCTTTGTGGACTTAAAATGAACATGTTTTTTTCATGCTTTGCAATTTTTTTTACAAATTAATATCATTTAAAAGGCGTATGCGCTTCTCTCATACTTCACGGTGATTTTGAGAATCAAAAGTATTTTGGTGATATTAGTTTGTTTAAAATATTGCCTTCACACTTTGAGTTGGGATCTAAAATTGAACAAAACATCTTGCGAGTGTGAGAAAAAAGAATTGCGAGTGTTCTCTCTTTGTTCACGCAAACAAAGATGATCGAACTATGAATGCACTTACTCACTATTGTGCACCTTCAGAGAGGCTGCCTTGGTGGGAAAATGTACTCACCCCAAGGGAACAACTCAAGCGGTAACGAGCTAAAGCCAAGCTCTTCCAAACCGCTATATAAATTTGTGTTCACGATGAAAGCTATGGACAATGGGAACCAGCACATGATAACTCTCCCCTAGTATCTTTATGATGCATAAAAACCTTGTTATAAGGGTTGGGAGATATCTCACAATGATTTTATCATTGTACCCCCTAAACTGGATGCCCTTACTACAAAATTTTGTTTATAAGTAAAAAATACTTTTTATTTGTTGGTGCAAGAGGTCATGTCCTCTGAAGCCGCCCCACATATACGTGTTACTCTTGTTGTAGAGATGAAAAGTATGCCATGGGAGATTCATGGGTATTGATGCTTGGCTGCCTTGAGAAGCAAGTGCATTATAAGGGGGAGCATATGTGGTCAAGCATCTAATCATCTGCACTGAATATGTGTAGCTGAATTTATCCAAGTGGGATCCCAATAAATATTGTCTTTTCATCCTAGGATTATGCATGATATTGGTATCGAAAACACTTTTCTTGGATCAAAAATAGTGGAAAATAAACATTCAACACTATCATCAAAATTTCAAACCCTTTACCATTGACAAAATTCAAGTGTCATTGCTTTCCCTAGCGATTCTATCCTTAGAGGCTTCTAAATGTCTGAATTTTTCTCTCCATTTGCTCACTAAATTCAACAATAGGTAACCTTTCCCTTGATTCCCTTGATTTCCACATAATACACTTTGTGGGATGAAAGAAAATTAGGACACTGGACATTGAGTTTGAAAAACTAAGCAAGAAGTGATTGTGGTAAAAAGCAACTCATTAATCAAGATTAACCCCAATTGAACCCCACACATGTGCGTGCAATCTTCTATCTTATGGTTTTACATTCAGACATTGATCTCTTGGCTTGGACTAGTTCTAGGGAAAAAAAAATTCTTCATTACCTTGGTCTTGTAAACAAGTCCCTCTTAGGTTCATCTAGGATAAAGTCATCACATTTTCACCCATTTCAAAAATCAATCAAACAAGAGTTAAGACAAACAAGGTCAAAACACAAGAGGAACATGGAATATAAACTTGATTCCTACATAATGACTAATCCAATCCAACCAAACTATCCAAGCCTTACAATGCCAATTTATTTTCAAAACTTGCATTTGTACAATCCATACATGGGATCATTATCTCCTACAAACCTCAGTGGTACAAAAAATGTGAGTTTTCCCAATCTAACTTTTGGAACACCTTTCCCTTTGGTAGATTTAAATCAAAGTCAAAACTTACAAATCTATCAACCAAACAATCAAGGCATGAGCCTTCCCCCTTTACGAACCATCAGTCAACCTTATCTGAGCAACATCCCCTTCATTAATCAAAGCATCATATAAAATCCTCCCATTTTTCCATCAATATCGCAATAACCGATGGAAACCATTCAAGCAAACCCAACAATTAACACCATTCCCAGTCCACCACCACCACTGCCAAAATAGAACATGAAAAATTTATTCTCCATCATGTTGCAAGCCACTCGACAAGCCACTCATCAAACGGTGCTTTGAAACCAACAAGCTGCACAAGACAAACAAGCTACACAAGTAGCACAACCAACCCAACAAGCACAAGCTCAAGCTCAAGCCCAAAACTAGGCTCGAAAGGTGCAAGCACAATTCTAGGCACTATTGCAAGTAATCTATCAACAAGTAGCTCAACAACAAGCCCAAAAAAAAGCATTGTTGGCATGCAACAACAACACAACCAACAAAAAACATTATTGGACCATAAAAAAATGTAGGCCTTACTCCCACAATAGATCTTGCAACAAATTCCTACCACAATCGTTGAAAATGATGATCAAGACCCTTTGACCAATGATCATGTTGACAATGTCTCTACATCACCTAACAAGTTAGAGGACATATCTAAAGAATTTATTCCAAAGCATGATAAACATCTTCCATCAAGGTCTAGCAATGGCCCTTCCAATGACATATTGACATCCCTCAACCTCATGATTACAGATAGTGAAGGAATCCTCAAAAATCAAAAGGATATTGAGCCACTTTCCATGCCTAAGAACGATTTCCAAGAACTCTCTATAAGAAATCCATCCTTTGAAATTGACCCATGTCAAGAACTTGATCTAAAACATGTCAAAATCAATTCCAAAATTAATCAAGATCAATAATTTGTATCTCCAAGATACTACAATGATCTAATGGGAACTCTTCTATCTATACAAGATGTCACAAATGATGATCATATCCATATAACACATATTCCTCCATCTACCCATGAGATGATTTCTTTGGATGGACACATAGATGATTTTCATTCAAAAAAAGAGTCTCATACTCTTGACATCATTACCAAGGTACACAAGTCTCCTACTCTTAACATTTTTATGCATGATCAAAGTATAGAAAAATCTAAAGACATACCAAAAATGGATCCTAAAGAAGACTCCTATAGAAGTCGTGAATCAAAAACATTTTGTGAAATGAATCATGAGGAAGAGTTTTATAAGGACAATGAATCATCAACACCTCTTAAAGAAGCATTACAATATGATATCTCACAAGATCAAGCTAAAGATATCAATAATGGATTCATCGCACATATGGAGGATCCTATCATTTATAAACTTGAATCACTCACCTTTCTTAGGGGAAGCTATCTCAACAATAAAGAAGCTAACACTTTTGAAGGTTCGCCACAAAGAACAGAAGGATTAGTAGCATACTTCCAAGATATATCATATCCTATTGCAAACAAAATGTTTCTACATATGAATTATCAAGGCAAAGGATTAGGTCTACATGAACAAGGTATCCTAGAACCAATGCATATTATTGGCAATCCTAAGAATCAAGACCTTGGTTATTCAAAAATCAAGAGATATAAATATATCAGTGATACCTCTATAAAACTAGGGGCAACTTTTAGACAAGCAAACATCAACATAGGGAGCACAAAGAATATTTATGATGAAAAAATGCCAATACTACAACCTTCCATGTAATGAATCTTCATCCACCCATCACCCCATCCATGAATTGGGGCCAACATCAAAATACAATTTATTTGAATCAAATCACGAAGGACAAATGAAATACAAGTGCATACCAAAGAATAGAAAGATGATTATCCCTATCAAACTCCATCAGTCAATGAAACTATGGGGGAAAATAAAAAAGGGAAAAGTATCCATCAAAGATGTCCATAAAGGAAAAAGAAAGCTTCTCAAGAAACATACAAAGTGTATCAAGCCGCTGGTCCTAATTCTATGCACACTTCCATATCCACCCATCATTTCTCATCTTCCCAAGTTTGGAGAGTTAAAGGTTCCAAACTATCAACCAATCCATGTGTTAGCAATGACCCTTCATCATAAGGATTCATAAGGAAATCTATCGTGATACGCACACAAAGACGAAGTTAACTCTGGTAAAGCAGATCAAGGATCTCAAAAGTTACATTCAAGTGCACGTATCTTGGCGAAAAAACTTCTTCAATCAGGATATCAATGGAACATTATGATAGAAGCATCTACATCAACAATATCAGGTAGTCCAACATCAGCTTAAAATCTCTCAAAAAATACAAAAAATTCAAAAAAATTAAAATTAAAATAAATAGAAATAGGATTGAAAAACAGTAAAGAAAAAAAACATCCTCTAGTGAAAACTACTTTGGTAGTGCTTTGGACAGGTAGCATGAAGAAAACCTAGGAAACAGACATCATGTGTAGAATTGAGCATCTACGTGCATTAGTTCAGGAGAAAGCATCTTATCACATCCATAATAATTCCAAAATTCCATCCATATCATCCATGAACCATCTATCCAACCTATTACCATCTATCTACCTCATCTTGATGAAGGTTTGGTGCACACTTTACATTTTCTTATGGTAAACATCTTGACATGGGTCATTTTCACTAATCCTATCCAACTCAAACGCTATCTAAGACTTGAAGCATTATACAAATTAGCATTCCTCTATTCAAACACCCTTATCTTATCGAAAGATAATCCATATCCATTCCTCTAAGAATCTACCTATGGTCATTCAAACATTGCTAGAAACTAGGGGAAATTTTTTGCTTCTTGCTTCAGGAATAAATCTTGATCTATAACAGCCAACTTATGTGGCAATCCAAACATTGGAAAACCTGAAATCAAATTGGTCAAATCATTTGTAAGCATCAATCCAAATCCCTAGCCCATGGCATATTTTGACAGCAAGATAATGTTCCTTATCAAACTTTATATCTCATCGAACATCAATCCAAGCAATCCATATCAGTCACATCTAACTTGTACATCAACGTCATATTAAAATCATAAAAGCTATTTTGTTCCAAATCAAGCTTCATCAATCTTGATCAATCAAATCCAATCAGTTATCACCCTTTTTTACTTAACACACTTAGTCAAACCACCCTATTGTGCACAAGTTTACTTTAAGATAATAAAACTTCCTAGAGTTTACAAGTGCATTATCATCTTATTTGACTTAACACACTTAGTGAAATTATCCAATCCATCATCAACTTGTTTGACTTAACACACTTAGTCAAACCACCCCCTCATGTAAGATTTTACTCTGGGATAACACAACTTCCTACATTTTACAAATGCATTATCAATTTTTCTTGACTTAACACACTTATTCAAACTATCAATCCATCAATCTGATCGATCAACATTAAGCTTGGTTTTCAACAATGTCCCAAAACAGAGCACTAATATCTTATCCATATCCAAATTGTCAAAATCATGCGAAATAAAAACATTGAAATCATTCAAAATGCAAAACATGTAAAAAATAATTCAAAATCATAAAAATAGAGTCATCTTCTCGAACTACATTCTCTCTTACCTTGACGTAGGCAAGGTTGATCTTTGATCATCCCCCGAGACATTTTAGGTTAGTCCTTAGGCATCTATCACATTAGCAATCTGTTTGCCCATCTATTTTACATTTAGGTTAGTCCTTTATGCGTCTATCGCAATGGAAATCCGTTTGTCCATCTATTTTACATTTTAGGTTAGTCCTTAGGCATCTGTTGCATTAGTAATCCGTTTTCCCATCTATTTTACATTTTAGGTTAGTCCTTAGGCATTCGTCGCATTGGAAATCCATTTTCCCATCTATTTCACATTTTAGGTATCCCTTGAAATGGCAGTTTGTTTTCCCATTTATCTCATTAACAATCAAGTCAATTTTTGTTCGAATTACGTCATCTCTAAGCTTAAAATTAGGCAATTTCATACTTCATTGGTCCCCGAGACACAAAATCCCAAAACATTTATAAATCTCAAAAAATACCAAAACATTTGCAAAACACTATAAAAATACCAAAAACAACCTCAAAATATCTGAAAACCCAAAATGGTGCATCTATTTCATCTTTCTTTCACCCACAATAATCACCATTCCTAATAAAGCATCATTGCTTTCATCCTTTGGTAAGTCATTCAGAAGAAAGTCTAGCAAGTTTAAAAGTGAACACTCAATCGTCAAAGTCTCAAGTCTAGATCAGTGAGGCAAAAAATTGATAAACTCGGAGTATCAATAGCTTATCATCCAATCAATCTCATGAAAACCCTGATCACAACATGTCCTAGGAATGTGACCTTCCTGCGATGGACATCAACATCAGGTAATCCCATAGTTTAGCCTTGGCTAGCAGTACAAAGAACATTAGCTTGTTTAGACTTATCTTATTTTGTGCTCATTCTAAGGACCTCTTGATGATGCCTAAACAAAACAGGTTTAGAGAGAAAGGAATGGGGCAATGATCATTATCTTTTTATTTGATGTGTTTGTTGGATATTCTTGTAAAATAACTTCATCATGCGTACTTTGTTTTTTTTGAAGGAAGGATGTTGTAGATGTCTTGTTGACCACATAATAAGGCTTGCCATTTTATGTTTTGGCCCAAGATTTTTAGAATATCTGAACTACATTCTGAATAAGGTTTCATTTGTCAAGTGTGAACAAGAGTACTCTTATCTATTTGATGAGTCAAATTCCATTACACTAGGTGCAACACCATCTCGGTTCTTAATACCTTGATGCATCACACCTATGTGTGTTATCAAACATAAAGAAGGGTATGCTCTTTATCTCTCCCACCCTTGTATAAGCAATACATCATCGTCATTCATTATCATATCCAATAAAGTCTTGAAGACTAGTGGACTTGTTGGACTTCTGCATCTTCTTGGATTTAAACATTGATCCCTCTTATTATTCTATCCTCTTTCGCGCTAACAATGCATCCATATTACATCTTGCATAATCATCTCATATCATCATATGACAACATCATCCATCACATTCATCTCACATACATTGCCTAATCATTTAAGTTGCTTAGGATAATATAAATTTGTTATTCTAAGCATCTCCCAAACATCTGATTTTCATAATCATTTAAGTTGTTTAGGATAATATAATTTTTTTATTCTAAGCATCTTCCAAACATCTCATTTACATCATCATTATCATATAGATCATATAGTCTAAGCATCCATACATCCATTTTTAACCTCTTTATCGTGAGATCAACCTCACATCAAATCTTTTCACTTGATCTCTCGAGGGGGCAATGTACTAACGTACTTCTTTCCACTGGGGCATTTGAAAAAATTAAAAAAATAATTTAATTTTGATGTCAGCAACATCATTCTTTGAACCAATCCAACGAGTACATTTCCTCAAAGAGGGTCAAAATGTAGATATGCAAAATTTACTCATGCATCTGATCATGCTTTATTCAACATTATTTTGTCTATTAATTAAATAAACCAATTTAATTAATTCACTAAGCTTATCTCTTTAATTAAATAAATCAAATTATTTAATTATCTCCTAAAGTTTCTTGATTTAATTAAATCACTTGTATTTAATTAAATGGCTAATATTCATTTTCATCTCATTTGATCTAAAATTTAAAACAAAAACACAAATCAAATGGCACACCACCTAATCACTAGCTTAATTAGTCAAATCTTTGATTAATGCTAAGACTAACCCATGTCCCATCCACTTGCACAATAAATCATGAAATTTGACTTATTAAAACACCTATGTTCCTCACAAGGAATATTCCCAAGGAATATGCCCTCATTAACTCCCCTTGTTTGAATTTTTTGCTAAAAAAAAATTACCCCCAAATCCCTCAACCATATTCATTTATTGCCATTTTCAAATTTGAAATGGGCACATTTGCCAAAACTTGCACATTCCTCATCCTCTCAAATCTTGACAAGTGACATCTTGGCATTGGCTTATGAATGATCCCACATTCATCAAAATATCTCACTCTTCCAACCTTGAATCTATAAAAGCAAGGATTTTCAACAACGCAATGACAACACAATTTGAGAACAACACATTTTCATGCAAAGTTACTTTCTACATGTGAGAACTAATTTTCCTCTTCATCACAACATTTTATCATCTCATCTTGCTTATCAGGGTTGGGAAAGGGCTGCCTTCTACACAAAGGATAGCACCAATCCACTATGGAATAAGTTTGCATTCATGTTTTATATGCTTTATTTAGTTTTCCTTGTTGTTCAATGTCTTATTTAGCATGTTTAACTAAATGCAATATTTCATAGGGTTTCTTGATTTTGTTATGTTAGTTTGATTTCTACAAAGATATTTATCAGTTTGCTAACATATGAAAAATTTAACTACCACAAATAATAATAAATTATTTGTTAAAAAATAATTTTAAATATCAATTTAATTCAAATTATTGAACAATAATTTATTGAATATTAATTAATTATTAATTATTTAAAATTGAAAGTGATGAATAAATTACAAACAGTTCACAATTTAATATTTTAAATTTTGACAAAATGATTTATGATTGTATTAAAACTTGTTGGATTTTGACAAAATTTGATATGGAAAAATGACAATTTGATAAAAAAGATTAACACAATTGAGTTTACATGTACATAAAAATCTTCAAGATGTTGTAAACATAACCATTTTGTAAATATCCTATGAAATTTTTATTTGATGAAACCACATCATGTTGAGGCATTTTATCTAGCAAGTCCTATGCCATTGGCATTCGTCCCACATTTTTATACATGTCTATGAACATAGACATAATTATAATATTTGACTCAAAAAATTATTTCTTTTATTTCTTGATGGATCTCCATACCCAACTTTAAAGCTTCCATTTTAGTAAACATGAGAACACTAGTAAATACCATTGAGTTTGGTTGTATGCGTTGTAATTTCATTTTCCTAAAAATTGTGATAGTTTGTTATACACCTAGTATGCATTTTACTCTACAAAATATCACATTTGATGTTCATTTCAATAGATGCATTTTTTCAAATAGTTTTCATGCCTTTCAAAGGCTTTGACATTTTGCATATATGAGTTTACATTTCAATGAGGGATTTGGCTCCACGTTAACTAGTTGCTAGTGATTCAGAGTTTTTCTTATGCCATGTTTAATTTGTGATCATTGCAATTGCACTTTTAGTCTGAATTCTACCAAATGGTTCACTCGTATTGAAGCATTAACTTGGTTCATAGATAAATTACTACATACAACTCTCTAAACAATTAATTTGGCAACTCCTTCAAGAATTAAGAGAGTGTTAGAGACTAGTATTGAATTATATGTAATAGATCCTATACCCATTAGCATTCATCCACATTGATAAAAAAATATCTCCTAGGTATTCTCCTCTATCTCCCCTTACCGTTCCTAGTTTCCAATGTCTACACATTCAACCCATTAACTAGCTTGGTAAATGAAACTTGACAAAAGTGGTGAAGAAATTGGTACATTAGGCATCATGTATGTAGAATGAAGAGTGGTAACAATAACCTACCTATAATTGAATCAGACACTGTATTTAGAATTTTAGAAGGATTTTATTATGAATTTATGTGCTATTTATAGAATTTATACATGTCCTACCCAGAGCCACTCATTTTTTATAAATTTTATATACTATTAAAATTCCCCACTTATGAAGCATGCAATGAAGAACATACTTCATAAATGAAGATTGCATCTTTTTAAAATTATTCATTTGTATAATATACCCAAAACCATTAATTAAATAACCTTCATGACCTAGGCAAGGAATCAACCATATCATTATATTCTTACCTACCACCTAGATTCCTTAAGCCATCCACTCTTATTGACTTAAATTTTAGCTACCTTATATTGAAGTGGTGAAGAGAATTATTTGTGCAAATCTAAGAGAGTGTTAGTAGTCATAGCATACTACATGGTATAACCTATAGAGAACAAAGATGAAAATACAAAAAAAATAAAATTTGTTCACAATTAGTTATTTCGACCATATATTGATTTCCAATGAGTTAGATATTGATTAAAATTAAAAATAATAACTTCTAATAAAATCATAGATTGTGTTGATGATAAGTTAAATATCTATGATTTTATTAGAAATTGATCATTTTGAATTTTGACAAACATGACACACAAAAATTATAATCCAATAATAAAACTAATGTATCATAATTGAGTTTCAAATTGGATAAAACACACTAGGCACTAAAAAAATTTGAGAGATTGTTATGAGGGTAGTGATGCAACATGTCTAATTAAAGTGCGTCCATTAGATTGAAACTCTTTGAGACATTGTGTCAAATAATCCACATGGTTCATATATCCTCCTATGTTTTGCATATATTTTAAAAGGGCGTCTACAACCACAACATTTGAGAAAAATCATCTTTATATTGTGATTTAATGGATGTTCATACCTTGTTAAAAATATCTCATATTAGGACAACCAACAAGGATTTTTGTGAAGGTTGTGGAATTTTTCTTTGCATCTACAAATTGAATTTTCTTAGAATTTTATAAACAAATTTCAGAATTATGTGTATATCCTACAATCATTATAGTCCGTGATTTCACATTTATTCATCTTTTCATCTATTAATTGTATTTTCTTGAATTGTCCTACAACATTTTTAATGTAATCCATTTTGTGTATATAATGTAGTCCTTTTAGTCTTCATGAATTTGTTTCCTTTTTTAGAGAAACTATTACAATATATTTCTTACTTATGCTCTTTTGCATACATGTCTATAAAGTTTGATAATATTAATAATACTAATTTTGGAAAGAAATTAAAAGATTTTTCTAATTATAAAAGTATACACATTCCAATGTAAAAATACAAAGACTGAAAAATATGCATGTAAGACATAAAATATTATGTAGTAGCCAATTCGAAGAATCATGTTACCCTCTACTCTATATTCATTAGTATACAAAGCTAGACAAAAGTTAGAAATAAGATAATAAATTGAATATTAGCATATATCAATTTCCATAGAGTTGTAGATCTCTTCCATTTGAAAACTCACAAAACAATAGTAGGTAGATAGTCAAGATTCTTTAATTTGTATAGTGAATAATTTATCCCCATAGGAGCTAGGTACCTAAATTAAACCAACGAGCCCACAACTACCGTTATTTTGAAGTAGTTTGGTTTGTGCTTGTTACTTTACCTAATCTTGTTATATTATTTTGAAGAGACCAATGGTCATAACTAAAGTATAATTATTTGGAACCATTAACTAGCCTAGTTGATAGAAGTTGACAAAAGCGGTGAAGTAATTGTTGTATTTCACATCATGCATGTGGAATGAAGTGTAGTGGCATTAACCTGCCTATAGTTAAATCAAACACCATTTTTTTAGAATTTTAAGAAGGCTTGATGTTATAAATGTTATTTTTATAATTTTTACATTTGCTATCTAAGGCCACCCATTTGAATAAATTTCTTATACTATTAAAATTCCCCACTTGTGAAGGATGTAGTGAAAATCATAAATAAATGAAGAACATGTCTTGTTGAAAGTATCCACTTGTAAAATAGATCCAAAATCATGAATAACTAAAAAATTCATGTTCTAAGTAAGGAATCAACCATATCCTTATACTTTTATGTACCAAATAGAGACTTTGAGCCAACTAATCTTATTGACTTGAAGAGAGGATTATTAGTCATAACATAGTATATAGTATAATTTGTAGAGAACATAGATGAAAATACAAGAAAAAATAATAATTTACAATTAGTTAATTGCATCATATATTTATTTCCATAGAGTTTTAGATTTATAACTACGTCATAAATGATTAATCAGTTAAATGTAAACCTTATTCAATTGATTAATTAATAATCAATTGATATAACTTGTATAGTATTACCCACTTTTATTGTTGTGGGCATATCAAAATTGATGCTTGAAGAAGTTACCAAATAAAATGTTTAAAGAGTTGTACATAGTAATTTGTGTGAACCCAAGTAAAGCTTTAATACTAGTGAACCACTTGGAAAAAAATTTGTAAGAAGTGAAATTGCAATGATCACAAGTTAATCATGAAATAAAAAAAAATCAATCACTAGAGGTTGGTTAACACGGATCCAGATACCTCAATGCAATATTAACTCACAAATGAAAAATTTCGAAGCCTTGACAAGGCATGCAAAATATTTGAAATAATGCCTCCATTGAAATGAAATTTCATTACATATGATACCTTATAGATTAAAATGCAAACCAGGTGTGCAACAAGATATCATGATATTTAGGCAAATGAAATCACAAGGAATACACCAAAATCAAATGACATTTATCAATTTCCTTGTTTTTACTAAAATGGAAGCTTTAAAGTTCACTCTAGAGATCATCTAGTTGAAGATTAGTAAGCTTCCAAAAGGATTAATCACCAATATCCACGTGATTCTTGGGTAAAAAAATGTTATGATAGATAGGATATTTTCAATCAGCTCTAAATTTGAGCGAATGTCTAACTTGCTATCCCCAACAATGACCAAAATTGGAAGGTCTTGAAAAATGATTCTTAGATTGTCATATTCATTCAAAAATTGAGTGAGTTTTTGGATAAACTGTAGCTAAAGATTCAAGAAGCCTAAGAGGGCCTGACCATCTATCTGAAGAGTAACAAGAATCCAAAAGGGTTAATCACCTCAAAAAAATTATTCCATTTCAATGAAACAAAACATAGCAAGAAAATAATTTTAACAAATAAAGGGGATTATTTAGACCTCGATATTGGAGGTGGTGAGAAGCTTAAAGTGGGAAGGGATGTACCTCAAAAGGAAAAGGAGATGTTTAAATAATTTTTCACTAGGTATGATAGAGTGGTATATTGGTCCTATGATGATCTAAAGGGTTATAACTCTAGTATCATCTAGCACACCACTGACCTAGTCGAAGGAGCAAAGCCAATTAGACAAAGACAAAGGATAGTAAATCCTAAGATAGAATCCCTAGTGGAATAAGAGTTAAAGAGGTTTATTGAGTCTAGAATCATCTACCTAATCAAGTATTCCACTTGGGCGTCCAATCTAGTGCTAGTTTGAAAGAAGAATGATGACATTTGACTTTGTGTAGATTTTTTGGATTTTAACAAACCATCCTTAAAGGAAAATTATTCTCTACCATCAATGGAAAAAATCCTATAGACTATTGTTGGATCAGAGGTGTTCTCTCTACTTGATGGCTTTTCTAGCTATAATCAATTCAATGTGAAGAATAACATAGGAAAATGGTCACTACTAAGTGGAGAATGTTTGCATATGCAAAAATTAATTTCAACCTATCTAATGTAGGGGTCACCTTCCACCGCATGATGGATGTCACTTTCAATGATATGATCAGTAATATCATCCTTATTTATCTAGATGACTTGACCATTTTCTTATAAATCAAAGAATGATGATTTTTATCATTTATAAAAGGTCTTATAGAGCTGCAAAGAGTTCATGATTTCTTTAAATCCTAAAAAATGTGTATGTGTAAAAGAAAGAAGTTGGGCCCACGAAAAGGGAAAGTTTCTACCAAAAACAAACTTGCAAAAAATGCATATGCATTATTAAAAAAATACATATACATTATGCTTCAATTATCTAGGCCTAAAAAATAAGTATGCACTAAAAAGTGTGTACACATTATAATGTGTATGTGTTATATAACATGCACATGTTTTATAACACATACAAGTAATTCATTTAAAAAATTAAATATGTTTAACAAATGCATACATTTTTTTTAATGAAAAATGAATTTTAAAACATTTACGCATTTTGTAAAACAAAAAAAATACACATTTTAATATGCGTATGTGTTTTGTAATGCGTAGGAATTTCTACAAAGTATTTAATTTTTTAAATAATCAAGCAAATAAAGAACGCATATTTGTTTTATAATGCCTCTGCTTTTTTAAAAATGCATACATTTTTTAAAAAAATTGAATCCACAACCCACATGTTGCCATGGTTTTAGGCTCGGGAAAGGCTTGCCAACCCAACCCTTAGCCTTTGACCTGCAACTAAAAAACTGAGGCAAGTTCAAGAGAATTGTCCAACTTTGACAATATGGTTGATGGACTTTTTTTTGAATCAATCAATAAAATTAAAATCCATTAGAGAACGTGATGTCTAGTTTCTAGATATATATTTTAAATATTGTACCATATTTGTTATTTTTATTTAATTTCTAAGAAAACTAGTCCATAAAATTAAAATATTAGACTCTTTGTTTTTTAATAACTTT
Source organism: Sequoiadendron giganteum (assembly GCA_007115665.2). Taxonomy (NCBI): domain Eukaryota; kingdom Viridiplantae; phylum Streptophyta; class Pinopsida; order Cupressales; family Cupressaceae; genus Sequoiadendron; species Sequoiadendron giganteum. The sequence goes on from CM021105.1 coordinate 130,243,333, forward strand.
TATTTGGTTACTTTTCTAGTAAAAAAATTTATATGACATCAATATTCATAAAATTCTCTACACAATAAAAAAAATTAAAAAAATGTTTAGTTTAGGTACAATTATGTTGTTCATACACGTTGATTTTTAAAAATAGAAATTGAGGCTGAGAAAAATTCAATAAATATGTTATTCAGAAAAAAAATTACAAAAAAGTATCCTCATAAATCTTCATGTTGTTAGCTATCTTTCCCTAAAAGAAATTAAAAAAATACTTTTATTTGGGTCTTAAAGTGGTGTCTATACAAGTGCATGGTTGGTAAAAAAAATGACTTTTAAAAAGTGTTTTTTATACATCCCTATCAAAATTCAATTCCTATCATCTAGGTATTTGAATAAATTACAAAATTATAAATTTTATATTATTTACTTTTTCCAAGATTCATTGTGTAAATGCCTCAAATTCTCAATCCAAGTGTGAGAAATTCTTAAAAAACAGTGAAAAACCTTCCACTTTTTGTGGACTCAACTTCTTCCATCAACTAGTATTTGGGGTTCCACAAGGAAAGATAAGTGGAAATATGGTCTCTAAAGAGTGTATATATATCAATCCTAAGAGAATAAAATCCAAAACGGAGTTACCCTTACTACTAAACAAGAAGGGGGTTCAATCCTTCTTGGGAAAGATTAATTTTGTCACTACATTCATTTTTGACTTGAACGCGCTTTCTAGGCCCATTAAACTTGTGTTGAAGAAGGATTAGATTCTCAAATTGATCTAAGAGGGTAGAAAATTTTTCAAGAAGATAAAATAATCTATTTCCACAGCTCTAGTGTTAGAAAACTTGAATTTTTCAAAGGATTTTATCATGTATGTCTATGATAGCGAGTAGAACATTGTCATGGTGCTCACACAAAAGGATAAGGAATAAAATGGAGAGCATCATATTTATTTCCAATCAAGGACCCTTAATCGATATGAGACAATTAATTTTTTTTTAAGAACAACATTTACCATTGTAAAAGGCCTTATAAAATATAGACACCTAATCTTGGCAAGTAAGATAATGGTCCTTGTAACCCATCCCAATGAGAGGGAGTATATCATGGAAGGAGAAATTATGGATGAAGGGGTGAATTGGATCACTAAGATCCTTGAGTATGAAATAGAAGTATGATCCACAAAGTTGGTGAGAGGAAGAGGGTATCCGATAGAAGAATCACCTGCAGATGAAGTTTTAGTAAATCAGTTTGAGTTAGAGGAATCTTTGGTATCCGATAGAGTAAAATTCATTTAGACTGGAAGGTACCCATCTAGTGTACCTTTGCATGGAAGAATATTTTATAGGCTAGAGGCTATCAAATACATTTTGATAATAGGATTTATGTTTAAGATAAAATTTGATGGTGTCCTCCTTCACTATGTTGATAGGGAGAAAGCTAGAAGAATATTGGAATATTTTCACAACCCTACAAGAGAGTATTTTTGTGCCAAAACCACCACCCAAAAATTAATGTGAGTAGGATATTATTGGACTACCTTTTTTTTTTAATGCCATGACTTGGTTAAAAAATGTTCACAATATCAATTATTTGTTGGTAGGTGAAAAAATTCAGCTATCCCATTGCACTCAATTGTATTCGATGAGCCATTCACATAATGGGTTCTAGATTTTATCAGCATGAATGGCACAAGTGGATATTAATGACCATAGGATACTTTACCAAATGGATAGAGGTAGCCCCATTGAAGAATGCTACTGAAGGTGAAATTATCAATTTTCTTGAAGAGCTCGTAGCAAGATATGACTCCCCTAAAACCTTGATCTTTGATAATTCACAAGATTTATGGGAATTGGAATGTTAGAATTTTCCTTGATGCCTGGAGTCTACCTCAAGTCTTCATCCAAATACTATCCATAGGGAAATGTGCCCATAGAGTCCACAAATAAAAACTTGATCTATTTGACCAAACAAATCAGCTTAGAACACCAAAGGGTTTGGCATAAGCACTTGTGAGGAGCATTATGGGCTTTGTGTACCACTCCAAATAAAATTTTAAAAGCTTCCCCATATCAATTTTTTTATGAGAATGAGGTAGTTTTTTATATCTTCATGGATATTTGGGCGTTGCAACTACTGAAATCTCTAGAGATAAAAGAAAATGACTATATGGAGGTAAGGTTCGCTAAATTACTAAATGTTTAGGAAGCTCAAGAAAATTATTTTGATTCCATGATTAACCACTAGTAGGTGGTAAAAAATTGTTTGAAAATTTTTTTTCTTACCCTTTTTTTAAAGAGGGAGACTTAATCCTAACGTATGATTAGCATGCAACCAAGGTAGGGTAGCATGCTAAGTTCAACTGTCTATGGAAAGTCCTTTTTCACATCATAAGGTGCAAAGAAAGAAATGGTTTTGAGTTAAATGGAATGAAATTAAAAACTGTCAAAATCACAATAAATGGTATCCACTTGAAACTTTTCAATTAAAATTCTTACGACTTGTATTCTGGTAAATTTTATACATTATGCACCATATGTAAAGAAATTTTATATTGCGATATTTTTGCAAAGTGCACAGACAAATGAAGAAAGGAAAAGACTATATTTATTTATATATATAAAAAATTACCTATAATATTAAGCTATTAGGATTTTTTTTAGGCAAAGAGAAGCTTTGGTAAGCTCTAGTTAGAAAAATAGATGACTACAAAAAGTACATTTATCCAGAACCATGAAAATTTGATAAACACATCAACTTAGAAGATGTTAAAACCCAAAAATTAGGTTGCAGAAAAGGAATGACATGATGGTGGTCTAAAAATTCCAAGAATGTAGTGATCAAAGCTTATGTCCAACATCCCTACCAGTTTCATAATGAGGAATATACGCAATGTCATAACATTTGGTGTATCATTCAATGTCTTAAACCAGTTCAACCTTCATTGCCAAGGCTAGGAAGGAGCTAGTTGGGCCTACCTTCTACCAATTCCTTTCTAATGTGGTCACCTAAAAATCAAAGAGTAGAGGAAGCCATGGTACCAACTCACCATTTTTGACATGATACGTCAGGTCCATGGCTAAAGGGATACAAAAGCCTCGGATCACCACATATAAAATATCCTTGAGTCCTACCAAGAAGTCCCTATAAAACATAGCCTTGGCAAGCTCTACCATGTAGAGTTTGGCCATGTACAAGTCTAGCAACAAAACCGAAAATTGTGACACAATGTTTGTATCCACCATGTATTAGTTCACATCCAAGATGAAGTCCACCCCCAAAACCCATTTGAAGGAAATTATGAGAAAACGATTCTTAGTCTTATGTAACCATTTGACCCTCTCATTGGATATTTTTCCTACAGAATCCAGCTAATTCTTATTACTAAGTAGCCTAAAAAGTGTTCCCATGCCATATAACTATAGAATAGAACAAATAGATCATTGAATAATAAGAAGTGTTTCTTGCATTAAGTCTAAGGGAAATTTATAGGAAAATGCAACCAAAAAAATTGAAAGTGAAATCATTTTCACTATCAATAAGACAATGATAAAACGAGAAAGTTGGCTATTTGGAGTAGGAGAAAATTGTATGAGGTTGGATTTGGAGGCTCATAGAAATAAATCCAAGTGCTAGAATTTATGTGAATGGTGCAACTTTTTTCCATGTGTCCTATGACCTCCTTGCTTTATGTCTAGCATCACCTTATGAAATTACCTTTAGTTATGCCACCTCATACCCATGTTTGATAAAAGTTGCTTTCCAAAGTTACAGTGCAATTTTTTGGTATTAGTGTAGACATGAAAAATATACATTTTGATGGACTATACACCTAATCATGATCTTACTAACACCAGTTCATCCTGAATCATCTCCTTTACTAATCAATTTAATTGAATAATCTTCATTTGATTATATTCATCATATTTCCTCTCTTAATTAAATAAATCAAATTTATCTAGATTAATTCACCTACTTCTATTAATTATATATATTTTTATTTAATTCGATAATCCTTCTTTTAATTAAATAACTCACTCTATTTAATTAATCTCTAAGGTCATATCCTTTAAATTAAATAAGTGTAAAATCAACTAACCTTCACCTAAATTAATCGAATCCTGATTAATGCTAATCCCAATCCATCAAATCCTCTATATTTTGCAACTTGCACAATAAATCAATTTAATTGGTTTATTAATTTGTCTATTTTCTCTCAAATTGGCATCAAAAAGGGAATATTCCTCCAATTTGAAAATACTTCCAAAAGGGATGAGTACATCCAACAAGGCATTAAAGGCCTCTTACATATCATTTTGCTTGAGAAAATTGTAATTTACTCCATTCTTCTCTCCCTCCAACTTGTCATTTCAAAAATTTCAAATTCCACCTAACCATATTTATTTGAACATTCATCAAAACATGCTCATTCCTCATCCAATCGCATGTGGACAAGTTGTCTTGTCTCTTTCGTTGGTATTTTGTCCCACATTTATCCATTTTTCCTCATCCTCCATCATTCTCTTATAATTATAGGAGGCTCTCATTTGAATCTAGGATCCATCAACTAAGAGCACAATCACTATAGTCATTCAACATTTGAGTTCATAGAATTTTTCATATTTTGCATCAATTTAGCTAGGTTATTGGAAAATTTCATCAAGGAAGCAACAATCATCACCAAAGATCATTACTTTGCATCAAGGAATTGAGAGAGGGTAATTTTCCATATCAAAAAGGCACCAATTCCCCCATGGGATTGAGAGTTTGTTCATTATAATAGGATTTGATAGCTTTGTTCTTGTTTTCATCATTTCATTTCTTGTTTCTATGTTTCAAACTAATTTCATGGGGAATGTTGATCCAACTTTCATAATGAGCTAATTATATGTTTGTTCTTTTGTGTTTGTGTAGGTATAGGATCACCATTCACATTTTCATGCTAGAAGGAGGGTGAATCTAGAGAAAATTAACATGTTTTTCTAAATATTTTGTGCCTTTTTGTTGAGTTTTTGTGTCTACAAGAAAATTTCATTGCTTCTAGAAAAAATATATTGCTATTAGTCTAGTGGCACAATATAGAACTGTTGTTAAACTTCAAATGACACCGCTAGAGTCTTCCCACCCAAAAAAATGAATTTCAAATCCCAGTGCTGACCATTCAAATCAAAAACTCCATTACTGGTTCAAATTGTGTCACAATCACACTCATTACTTTTGTGCAAAGCACCATTGTCAGCCCCAAGGAATGCTATATAGTTTCGTTCACTTCTCCAAACTTCCCTGCAATCACAGATTGCGTCGCTAAAGTTGGGTAAAAGGAATATTTTAGTTTATTTTCAACATGTAATTTTTTCATTTTGGTTGTTTTTGAATTCTCATTGGTTTTTCAATCTCTATTTTGGTAGTATTGACTATTTTTTCTAGGTTGGCTTGATCAAATTTAAAGAAGAAAACAAAGACCAAGAGTTCTTTATGACATCATAATCTTATATCAATTTTTTTTAAACACTTTGGGGAAAATTTATAATTATATTTCTAAGGATTTTCCATTTTCTTTTTTTTAGGACTCAATAAATTTCATTTGGGCTTAACAAGAACAAAAAAAGAGGATTGAAAAAGAACCATAGGCAACTCACTAGATTTTGTTTTGGGACTTAATAAATGAACAAACAAATCTCACACTTCAAAATTGGTGCTTAAAAATAATTCATATCATTGCTTTGTGGTTAAAAAGAACATGTTACTCTTTGTTTTGTAATTTATTTTACAAGGTAATATCATTAAAAATATGTCTGCACTTCTCTCATGCTTCATAGCAATCTTGAGAATCAAAAGGATTTTTCTGATATTAAGTTGTATGTACGTGATTACCTCCACACTTCAATTTGGATTCTTAAAATTGAACAAACATTGCGAGCATGAATAAAAAGTATTGTGTGTGATCCCACCTAAATGCATTAGGTGGTCAAACTACAAATACAATTTTTCACTTTTGTTCACCTTTAGAGAGCTTGCCTTGGTGGGAAAAAGTAATCACCCCAAGAGAACGGCTCAAACTAGTAATGACCTAAATGCCAAGCTACTCCCAAGGGGTATATTAATTCAAATATTGAGGAAATCTCATCATTATAGAAACTCCTACGGACAAGCAAGTGATACTCTTTCTATGAGTTGGTCTTGCTTCTCGTCTGACTTTCTGAATGGGTGCCTTTATTAGGAGCCAAAATCCCTATCTATTTTTTGATGCAAGAATGGTTGTTTTGAAGTCATCCCACATTTTTACATCTCTTGGTAGATATGAGAAGTATCCCATGGGAGTTGTATGGGTATTGATGCTTGGATGACCTGAGAAGTGAGTGCACTATAAGGGGGGTCCTATGTGGTCAATCATCTAATTATCCGTTAAGAGTAGGCGTAGCTATATTTATCCAAGTGGGAACTCAGCAAATATTTCCTTCTTTCATCCTAGGGTTGTGAATATTATTTGAAATCAAAATAATTTGCTTGGATCTAAAATGTTTGAAAACAAAAATTCATAAATTCTTCAAAATTTAAAACCCTTTAGGGGAACAAATACCTTTTACAAATCTAAACTCTCTTGCTTGCCCTAGGGATTTCATCCTTAGAGGGTTCTAAGTATTTGGATTTATATCATAATTTCTTGTCACTAAAGTCAACCTTAGGAAACTTTTTCCTTGATTTCCTTCATTCCCACATAATGGAATTTCTAGGATGATAAGAAGTTAGGACATTAGACATCTATTTTGGAAAATATAATCAAGATTTTTTTGTAGTAAAAGGAATTCATTAAGAAAAGCTAAGAAACAATTGAACCTTGCACATTTTCTCTTCCAAATGATTTCCCAAAATATCAAAATCTAAAAACCAAAATCCAAAGGTCTTAGTCAAAAGACTCACAACAAATGTTTTTCTATGATTTAAATATTTAGGGAAAGATTTATCTTCAACTTTTAAAAAAATGCATCAAAGAACAACCCTAATTTGTACGAGTTTTATTTCCAACAAAATCCGAGTCTCTTTCAAAAGTTTTTTTTCTCACATAGGGAGTACCGAGCATGTTCTTCAATATTGAGGTCTTGTAGAAATGAGTTCTATTTGGGTCTAATTTATGATCAAAGTCATCATTCTCATCCATCCCTCGAACATTAAATAAAAATCATCTCATCAAAAACTTCTGGAAATCTTGAAAAAATCATTCATGCTAAAATTTTGGAAAATCCAAGTCATCTTGTTTGATTAGATGTGTGTAGATCAATCCTACTCCGCATATCTAGTCAAATTATAAATCCTTGTGAAAAAGTATACCTCAGGATAAAATCCAACATCTTGAGGTTAATAAATTCATTGTCCAAAATTCGAAAGCAAAATCAAATAGAAATCATCTTGTTTGACTAGGGGTGTATAGATGAATCCTTCTTTACACACTTAGTCAAATTATCATCTTGTGTACGATTCTACTCTAGGAAAACATCCAACCTCTTAGATTTTATGAGATCACTATCCAAACCAAAATATAATCAAACCAAGATCAAGACCAGATCAAATCAAATCAAAATCCAAGAAGTCCCAAAGTCTAGTATCTCCTTCAATATTTCTCAAGAGTTTAATTATTCACATCATCCATCTTCAAATTGTCTCATCATAACCATTTTATCCTTAATTATCTTAGATCCTCTCTTTTTGTGCCCAAAGTTAGATCAATCTAAAGAATTAAAGGTTCATCTTAGGGTATGTGCAGGATCATGATGGGCCAAAAAGTGGCGATATGTAAGTGATATGATGATCCATGTGGCTCATGATCTTTGTTTTACCCAAAATTGACAAAACGAAAATGGTTTTTAAAGGATATTCTCAACTTTCCACCAATACAAATTATGCTTTACTTTGAATTTAATAAATAATTATTATTCATTTTCTATTTGAATTATGACTAATATCCTGATTTATAGACTAACTAAAAAAATTCTATATCTTTCAAATGGTATCACATTTTTTGAATCCAAAACATGCATCGTATTATATGTTTTGTATACTATAGGTTTAAAAAAAAATGGTTTTCATGAAGTTTTGACCAAGTTAAGGTCGTGAGACATATGAGTTTTTTATATTTTTTTTAAGTTGTAATAAAAAATCATAATTAATTAAATTTATTTGGAAGAAAATTACAAAAAAATATGCATCACCTCAAGACATGAGTCCTCTAATTATATCTAAAATATTATAAAAAAATATTATCAATTTATTGTGGTTAGGGTGGTCAGATAGACAACTACTTATTTTTCTCTAAAATTTAAGTACTACTACATTGAAATTTCAAATTTTCACCAAATAGATTTAAAAAAATAAAAATAAACCTAGTATTTCAAAAACTAAGTTCAATTTTCTACAGATTCTACTCTTATATATTTTTGAAATATTATAGATAACTTATTCAAATTTTTACATTAAGTTGCCTATTTCTAATTTTCTAAATTTTTATTACCACTTAAGGGCCTGTTTTTTCCATGATGATCCTGCACATACCCTTCACATATTCTTGAAAATTTATCCCTATTTTATGGTGCAAAGCAAATCACAACATAAGAAGAACATGGAAACTGACAAAGAAACATCAACTTTGAGTTATTTAAGCGAAATTGCTTAAAAAATGAATCCCTTTGGATCAAGCAATCCCTTGACCAATCATCCTCTATCATCACAAAATCCTCAAGAGGAAGGTCAAGTGGAGGAAATCACCAATAATGTCTTAGGGATGACACAAGATGAAATCCTTGAGATGGTTCAAAATCCTGAAATTCATACAATTGTCAATGTCATGATGTGGCTCAATCCCTCCCAATACATGCTTGAATTGGAAAAAGAAGGGGCTAAACTCCCTTCTGACTATGATGTGAGCACTATCATGGAGAAGCCTCTTGGAATCATGCCTCCCATCCCACCCACACCTCCATTTCAAATAATCACACAAAGCATCCTACAAATTACATCATCCATTGCTCCAACCCAACCAATTTTCAACAAGGGAAGTTCATTGCTTCATGCACTCCAAACACATCCCCTTGTGAAAAAACAAGATTGAAAACACTATATTAGGGAAATCCATCCCATTGAATTGTTGCACCCATATGTTTTTCTTGCATTTCATGATCCTACCCATCCAACTTCTTTTCACACTACACCGATATACCCTCTAAATGTGCAAACCTCTCTCCCCATGACATCACAAGGAGAAGGTGGATTAGTTATAGGGGAATCTTTGATCCCTCCTCATCATAATTTCTCTAAGGGAATACACCTCAATTTTCCCACCATTTCCACCTTCACTGCTAGCATCCACACCACTCCTTGGGTTGGGACTTCCCCATTTACCCACCATCAATCAACAAAATTTGAGACCTTCCAATCATAAATCAAAACATCATACCAAATTCACCCATCTTTCCATCGATATCATAAAAAAAGGTAGCAAACATCCAAGCAACCCCAACAATAAACACATCATCTATCATCCCCTAGGTATCTCAAAACATGGTATCCCAAGGACCAAGCATCTCTATCACACCATCTGTCACACAAACCCCAATCATCAATACAATGCTACCTCTCGTAAAAAAAATAACAATATTCTGAATCCACCCCCTCCACCACCAAAACCCAATATGACAAACTCATTTAGCATCATGTTGCAAGCAGCTCAAAAAGTTTCCTATCAAACGACATTTTAGGAAATTCAAAATCAACAAGTTGCATAGCTAGCTACCAAACAATCACAAGCACAATTAGCAGCACAATAAGTGTAGTAGTATTCCCAAGCCCAAGCTCTATTGCAACAACAACAACCCACCCAAGATGCACAAGAAGCTCAAGCCGCTCAAGTTGTACAAGATACCTAGGCTTCCCAATCTACCCAACAAGCATAGGCTCAAGCTCAAGCCTAATATCAAGCTCAATAAGAAGAAGCGTGAGGCCAATACCAAGTGAAACTAAAACCAGCCCAACAATAAGCATATAAATAAGCCTTGCAACATTATCAAGCGTAACAACAAGCAGCAACAAGGCGAACACCAAGCTTTGTTGGCTAAACAATAGTAAGACCAACAACAAGATTTGTTGGCACAAGAGCAACAGGACCAACAACAAGCATTGTTGGCACAACAACAAGCATTGTTGGCACAACAAAAAGTGTTGTTGGCACAAAAACAAATGCAGGCATATCAACAAGCCATGATCACCCAATAGAGTTTGCAAACAACTCCCACCAAAATTCCTAATGGTCCACCCATAAATCAAACACCTTAACCACCTCAGAACACATTCACCCCACCTCCTAATCCACAAGACAATGTAAGAATACAAATTAAAATTTCTCTTGCAAAAAGTGCTCGATCTCCAATCAAGGAAAACAATTAGGAGACCAAGAAATTTGTGCCCTTATCCTTTCAACAGGATCTTGGCAATGGTACCATTCCCAAAGTGTTTTGAAATCTCTAAATTGGACAAATATCATCGGTCGAGTAACCCTAAGGATCACATCAGGGAATTCTAGGTACATTTTATGGAAATCACATATAACGATACATATCTAGTGCAAGTATTTCCTTGAAGCTTGGTTGACACTACCATGGAGTGGTTCTCTCACTTTCCTACTAGCATCAAAACATTCCAAGAGATTGTAGATACATTCATAGATAATTATGCATTCAACATGGGCATGGATGTTATTCTAGAGGAACTATATATGCTCAAACAAGGTAAGGGGGAATCAATTGCTTCATTCCTAAAACAATGGTGATCCAAGGCCAATTGGACCAAGTGGGCCATGTCGGAGGACCAAAAAATTTTCACCATTATTTCAAATCTTGAGAAAACCTTGGCATTTCATCTAAAAATGTAGTGCATCATCACTTATGACCAATTCATCCCCAATGCCCTCAACATCGAATAATCCCTTATTACACACTAGGGTACACCTACATATCCAAAAAATCAAGACAAGTGCCCTTCCACCAACTATAACAAAAAAACCTCATACGTGGGTGAAAAAAATAAACGTCACTAATAATGAAGTGGTTGATTCCAAGGTCGTAATTAGTATTTCAAAATAGAACACCTAAACATATCAACAACTACAAAATAACAATCACAACAACACACAAACCAATGCGATAGCATAACAACCACCCAATAATAAAATCAACAATCTAAATAATAAAGGGGGGGCACCTTCATGAAACAAATATTCCCCCAAGATAAATTTACCAACCCTTGGGGAATCAGTCGAATCTATCGTGAAGAAATTTGTAAACGATAATTTCATCAAAATCTCCACCTATGAGAATTATCAAGAACCCCAAGTGAAACCACCATGATACAATAAAAATTACCTTTGTGATTAGATCATGAAATCAAGGGGCAGACAATAGCCAATTGCATGAAGCTAAAAAATACAATCTAAGACCTCATTGATGACAAGATCATAAATGTGGAACAACTAGAAGGAAATCAAGATCTTAAGATCTATATGAATCTGATGTCAGATTATAACATAGGAAAATAAAAGGGAAAAAAGTTATACCAATGTGAACCATGTGTACAACCAAGTTATCGCATCCTTGGACAAATGGGTCACTATTTTTAGCATCAGGGGATCTGAGTCTGATTATGTAGTCACCACACATGGTGAAAAAGTCACCATTGTTGGGTCATCATAGCCATCTAGGGTGTCAACCTAAAATCCAAAATCCACTCCTAATGGTTACAATGTCTTAGACTAGTTGAAAATAAATCATGTTCAAATCCCCATCATGGAGTTACTAAAGATTTCATCCACCCATAGAGAAATCCTTGAGGAATCATTGACTTCATCTATTGTCTTTTACAATCTTGATACTAAATAGTTCCAAGCTATGGTTAGAAAAATTACAACCCCAAAGCTCGTCACATTTGCTGATCAGGACTTCCCCGCCCAACCATCGCACAATAACACACTCCACCTTGAGGTCTTGGTTCATCAAATTAAATTCAAAAGGGTCCTAGTGGATGGAGGTGCAGGTCTAAACATCTATTCTTTGAAGCTCATAAAGAATCTTGGATTCTCCATGGATTCCATTGAAAAAGGCAAGGGCATCACAATTGGAGCATATGATGACCAAGAAAGAGTGTCTTAGGGAGCTATCCAACTCCTTATTCAAGTAGGTCTAGCCAATATGGAAACCACCTACCAAGTCCTCAACCTTGATTTTCCTTATAACATCCTCCTAGGGCATCAATGGATCCATCTGATGTAAGCAGTTGCATCAACCTTCCATTAGTGCATTAGGTCCTCATATCAAAATAAAGAGGTCGCAATCTACGGTGATCTTGAGCCCTTTCCCTATTGCAAAAATATCGATGAAAAATAATATAAAATCCCCCAAGTCCCAAAGAATGATGAAGGTCCTTCAACTTCGTATATAAGCCAACCAATATTTCATCCACTTCTAGGACAAAAAAAATCACCATACTTAATATATCTAAAAACAAGGTCATAATCCAAGACAACAAGTTTGGGGATTACAAAATGAAGAAACGAGTTTTTTTGGTAGGGGAGTTACGTTAATCACCTAGATCCCATGGGCAGTTGCAACCCACCAATACAACAAATCAAATTTGTAGAGTGGATCCCTCTTGATTTAGAAGTTGGGGGGATCTAGGCTGGGAAGTGGTGGACAAGAGAGACATATCTAGTCTCCTCTATCAAGATGAAAGACCTGTACCAATCCTTCCTATCGATGATGCTAAAAGAGGACTTCAATTAATGTCTGGAATGTGTTATAATAGGAATGAAAGTCTTGGAAAAACCAACAATGGCCAATTAGAACATGTCATTATTGAAAACTACATGAAAAGTATTGGCTTGCAATGTACCCCTCTCAGTGTAACCATACATGGCATAAGTCCCCCTCTTAAAGAAGTCAATACTTTCCCTCAGCTATCAGTAGTCACCCTTCAACTACCAGTATCTACAAGTATACCCTTAGATAACTTTACCTTTGACATAACTGAGATGTGTAGTAGTGACTAGGATCCCATAACTAACTTGCCTATGCTTTTTGTATATTCCTCCCTATTCATGATGAAAACCATATCTTTTAAGGCAGACCATCAAACCCATGAAATAAACTTAGTTTATCTCTAACTCATCAATTACAACCAACGAGGACCACTAGTTCTGGACATATTCAAAAATGCTGAGGCGCTCTTGGAATTCATGGGATTGTGGGATACGGTACCATTAGGGGATCATAAATTTGGGCTCACCATCATATTAGATACACAAGCCTAAAGGTGGGCAAGGGAAAGGAATTCAAAGTTTGTTGCAACAAATTTGAATTCATCAAGGCTCTCTGTAGTGAAATCATATTTGGGGATGCCCTCTGCAGCGAATTCAGAGGTAATTCAAAGCCCTCATTACATTAAACACAAATTTGAAATGCTCATTACAATCTATTGCTCTTAATAATGTTCTTTTACAATATTTCCACTATTCTGCTTCATAATGTGTTCGAGCTAAATATAATAAA